>JAQIWG010001732.1:0-23089 GCA_034695025.1 Chamaedrilus cognettii | reverse complement strand
CGCCTTCTCCAGATCCACAAACGCATAATATAACTTCACTGATTTAGCTTTATGCTTTTCTTCCATCTGCCTCACTATGAAAATCTCATCAACTGTTCCTTTTCAGGCATAAATCCAAACTGCATATCATCGATAGTGATCTGTTTTCTTAATCTTTTCTCAAGCACTCGCTTTAGTATCTTCATACCATGTTCCAGCAGTTTGAGGTCTCTATAGCTACCACACTGCATCGCATCACTCTTTCCTTTATAGATTGGGACTACAGAGTCCGGTATAAATTACGATATGGAAAACTTCAAAAAATTTCATATACATGGAAGTTTTGCTATTTAAATTATCAACCAACTAAATTATAACTAAGTTCCCTTAAAAGTAAGTGAAAAGTAAGTTCACGACCGGGGGCCGGGGGTGGTGCTAGACTTTTATCAAGACTATCAAGCTCACTACAACGATAGTCAAGTTTTGGGAGGTCGACAAACTTGAAGGGATTAAAAATGTTTGCACGGTAAAAGGGAGGGAAATCAAAGGGGAAAGTGTAAAAACTAAAAAGTCTACTCCCTAGTAATGCGAGAAAAAAGGCTATTAAGAAATTCAGCAAATTTAGCAGCATTTGCAGAACTTTTATTGTGAAGTGTAACAGTGGGCCCCGATACCCAGATCAAGACCGTGAAATAGCTGCGTTTCAGTATTGATTTCTTGAACGAGCTTGATTCAATGTAGACGAACGAAAAGCTGTTAAAAATTAAACAGCATTATTTTGCAGAAGTTTTATTGTGAAGTGTTGCAGTCTGAGAAAACATTTTTTTAATCATCGTATACATAAAATATTAATTAGGCCTATTTTGCAAGTTTGAATATTGAATATTATATATACTTTGGTATTTGGCATAGATCTTGTGTGCCAAAAAGAGGTTTTTAAGGTCTAAAAACATTTATGTTATTAATATCGACTCCAAGCGTTGGGCTCGGCATAATGAAATGCAGCTTTTATATAATATATTCACAATGGGGTTCTATTGCTAAACTACAATCAGAAAGTATTTAACGATCGATAGAAATGAAGCAATTTAGATCTTTGCTTAGTTCAGAAGCACAGGTTTGCTGTATAAGAAACAGTGCATAATGCCACATAAAGTCAAACTTTATTTGCAACGACAGCAGAAAAACCAAATTTATTTTATTTGTATTAATAGTAGAAATCTTTTCAAGGAAGACAGAAAATTTTATATAAGAACATGTAGGCCTAAGATATAGAGCTGAATCTAGTGAATATTTGAATATGGTAGGTCGATATAAAATAAAGTCAAGAGTTAACGCAATACACAAGCTTGATTTTATAGTCGATATACAATTCAGGTGATTTTAACAGCCGTTTGGTTTCATTTACAAAGTATTGCAACCCACTGCATTTACATGTAACTAACAGTTGAACCTTCACTGAACAAATCAATTCGTCATTCTAAGCTTTTTTCTGCTTTTCAGACTAAATTAACTAAAAAATATCAAATGCGATCATCTCACAGTTGCTGCAGAATGTTAAGTTTTCGTGCACAGGGGCTTTTGGCAATAATGCTATAATTATTATGAACGTTTTTGTGAGAACTCGTTTTAACGACTGTTGCCTGCTTATTTGATAGTGGCCTACACAAATAAATTTGAAAGTATTCAGGTTATTCGTGAGAGAATTATTCACACTCGTGGGTCTCCATTCGGTATTCGTTAACAATGCTCTACAATGATGCCTTAGACCTGATATGGATTTTTCAGTATTTATGCAAAATTCCTTGGAAATACACGCTTGGCTGCAAAACTAGATATTGCTACAAGCTGTTTCTGAATTATTGTCGCATTTTTAGCAGAAAGAACTGAGGCCATTGCAAATAATTGCGATACAATTTATTCGCTGAATAAGTTTGTCACAGCAGTGCCTGCAGGCTATATCGTTCATTTGCATAGCAACTATAATAAATAAATTGCAGCATAGGCCTATACGCTTCAACACTAGCCTAGCTGCCTCTGCCAAAGAATTTAACAACTATAAACCCATTTGTGCTTATACTAGTTAGTTAAACAATATCGTAGTGTATAGTAGTCCAAATTCTTTCGCCCATGCATAGTCATCGATGATCGATGACCACAGTCAGAGAAATGAAGTGAATATAATAATAACTCAATAAAAAAATATGAAACCATGAAACAAAAAACCAAAACTTATGAATAATTATGTAAACGTTAGATTGACATTGAGGATCACTGCAGCCATGATCCAATAGCAATAAGGAGATTTCAATTAAATATTAACTTGGAATTTTTTTTATGATTGGTACTTTAAGATGAGATAGATTGAATCTGGCAATATATGTCATAAAAATGATGTCATGATTTTTAAATTCACTATTTCAGGCATATATCGATAAACTCACTCAATATTAGTATATACAGGGTGCGGAAAAAAGCTCCTAGCAGATTCGCGATAACTCAGCCACAAATAGATATTTTTGCTTCATCTTTTCAGGGATTGTAGCTGAGATAATTTGACACAAGTTCTGAAAATTTCACTGAAAAATCTGCTTGCATTCGTAAGTTATGAAACATTTACCAAAAAAGTTTTAAAATCTTTTAACTAACACAGTGATGCCTGCCAATAGCATTTTGATGCCTACCGATCTCCGAAATTCGTCGCTAAACTGGCAGGACCTATTTTGGCAGACTACCATAGGCCCACAGACCCACGCTGAAGACAACGGCGGAACTGAAAACGAACCTGAAAAAAGTGCGCGACTTGACTGACTTGCGCTGCAGCAGCCCGTCAACAAAGGCATGCATGCATGCTGAAGGAGATAATTAGCATTCATCAGAACAGATGGCGAATACAGAATACATCAAAATTATTGTTGACCAAAGAAGTCGACTCCATTCAGGACTTCTTATTTATCCTCAATGATTCAAAGCGCTGCGACTGAAAGACATAAAAATGAACTTGTGTCAAATTATCTCAGCTACAATCCCTGAAAAGATAAAGCAAAAATATCAATTTTTGGCTGAGGTATGGCGAATCTGCTAGGGGTTTTTTTTTCCGCACCCTGTATATATCAAATCGATTTCATGCTTTCCGGTCAAGATTAAAGTGCGGCAATGCAAAATCAAAAATTCACAGATATCTACAAAAAACATCGACTGATATTCATATACTATGTTTCAATTAAGGTACATAATTTAGTTATCATAAAAACTATGATTTTCACTCAGTATGACGCCAGAAAATGCAACACAGATGCCAACAAATCGTGTACATCCCCTGCGTCTCGGAACCCAAAAAATTAAACCCCGAGTTTCCAGACGACAAATTTCAAGGGACTCGCCGCCGTTGTAATTGCATTATAATTAGGCTATGTGTGGCACGTTGCTATTCTCATGGCTGCGACGCCAGAAAATGAAAATCCTGGCGTCTCGAGACGACAAAATGCCAGGGCCTTGGCGTCTGACCGCCAGAAAAAAGCTTAACAGAAGTCCTGAGTCCAACTAGAGTCGCTGATCAGATAAGAGTTGAGAAAGGTGTCAAAGCTGTCTAGGATCAGAGTGAAATACCTAAAATACACAAAGAGACTCTAATCAAATGAAGATTTGTATTTTTTAGTTCCGGCAAGTAAATAAAAGAAATTTGTCAAGTCATTACATTTGTCAAGACATTTGTCAAATTTGTCAAAATGTCAAAATTTAATGCATGTGCCATCAAGAATCTCTGACAGCCACTCCCTTCTCGTCATACCTCGATCAAATTCTGGTTTACCACCTCCCCTCCCTGTGACATCTGTACTGCCCTATAGGCCTATAGATCTCCATCCAGCCTCCTGAACATCTGGAAAAAAATAGGGGGACTGATTTATAGGGGAAGGTATATATGCACAAGCAAAGCAGAGAAATACGCTTACGACTGTATTGAAAATTCATTTGTGGCCAGATTATACAGATTGTGGCCAGATTATACATTATTTGTGGCCAGATTATACAGTGTGGCACAGCACTCTGAATTAAACAAGTGCACCAGTGACAATTGATACAAACGATAGGATATTAAGCTTTGCATTTAAAAACTTTAAAAAAAAAAAATATTGCCAACTTAACCCAAAAATGATATCGCCAACCTAACCTAAACCAAGTTTAACCAAAAACTAAGCAAAACTAACTCTAAACTAGTCGTTCACTAACCATCACCATAACCCTAAGCTTCGTCACTATTTGCATAATTGAAAAGCATCTTGAAGTTAAAAGGCTTCTTCGTCAGAAATCAATTTTTGCGTACCGCGTTCTAACGAAAACAAAATAAGAGGCAAATGCTTTAAAATCACAAGGTAGAATTAGCCAACCCTAGCAGCGTTATTTTATCGCGATTCGCTGTGTGTAACGAGGTGGGACACGTCGCATGCATATTGAACGCCAAACAATGAACCAGCGAACGACATGTACTGAAAACATTGGCCAGTGTTCTCACAAGACATCAGCGATTTTGCTCCACACACATGAAAAAGCTGCTCGATGTTAACCAAAATTGCTATGGACACGGGATATTATATTTCAATGTCTCATATTTGCGTGCTTTTTTCCTCCAGACATTCTTTTTTTCCTCCCATACATTCTTTTTTCCCTCCCATACATTCCTTTTTCCCTCCCAAAACAATTTTTTTCATTTTTTCCCTCCCGAAACACACTTGAGAGAGGGGGGAGGGAGTGCTGACGGAGACTTTTCCATCCAAAGGACGTAATTTCTCTCACAAACTTGTTGTTAACTGTCGAATCGAGAAAAAACCCTCAAATTAATACAATTTTTACAATTTCAACTACCCTAATTTCTTTTTTTCATCATTACTCAACTGCATCACCTTTTCACAAAATTGCTCCATATAATTATGCCTCAATCGCTCCATAATTGGTCCATTTCTTCATTTCTCCACAACTGATCCATCAAACCCTTATAATTTCTCAATTTTTGAGCACTTGCTCCAAAAGTGAGGACCCTGATCCAGCGAACGCCATGTACTGAAAACGGCGGCTACAGGCCGGCGCGCGTTACCATGGCGAAATACAAACATTTTATTTGAAAGCGAGATCAGGCCTCGCAGCCTTTTCACCGCTCTACATACAAAAGCGGTTGATCAACGATTTGATAATCATATCCCATCTCCATGGGCACCGACCGGATTCTTAAAAGCAAAGAAGAAAGAAAAATAATAATTACCTGGTTTTAAAAGTAAAAAGTGGATGGCTAAAATGGTTTTCACGGTTGGGGTATAAAATAAATTGATACAGATGAACAGTTTTTACTTCTCGACAAATTCACAAAAAATCGAGCAACGTTATGGCCCTGTTCAAATAATTGTCTGAGACTATAAATATAGGCTAGATCTAGATGAAAGCACTGATTTTTCAAATAATTATGCACTAATAGAACTTATTGTTCTTACAAAAGTATCGGGTAGTTATACACAAAAGTAGAACTAACCTCCTTTTTTGCACCTAATCTGTTAATGTCCATGTTTTTACACAGGCTTAGTCGTTTGAGCCCTGATGAGGAGTGCTGAGAGCTGGGTTTTTATGGCCAGATGCCCTGCCTGACGCCAATCAAATAATTGACATCGGCGCGGGAACTTGAACTCAGGCCTCTGAATTCCCAGTCCGACACCTTAACCACTACACCACAGCGCTACGCTATGGTGTAGTGCCATGCCACAAAAGATGTACGCACAGAAGTAGAACCTTAGATCATGTTATGCGCAAAAGTAGTAATTGTACGACAGTTTTAGCATTGCTATCATGCTTAAGAACAAGTAGCACCTACTAAGCTAATAATCTATGACGAACAGAATTTATCGTTAAAAGATATTAAAAGTCACGTGCAACTATTACAATTAACAAAAAATCACCTAGTTTTACATTTTGTAAGGCACTCATTGCCAATTTCCCGCACCACAGACTCCTTGGGCTGATGAACAATTGATTGTACATGGCCAAATACCAATTAATGCCAGGACAACGGTTGCAAATTTCTCTAGTATGCTGTCCATAATTTGTTATGTTTGTATAGGCCTATAGGCTATGTTGATAGGCTATGTTGTATTATAATGATTCATTGCATCGTGACGTGTGCTGTTTCCTTGTAAGTTCGCTATAATTAGAGCAAGTTGAATAGTGATATATATTAGCGCATCTATAGACATAAAAAATAGAACTGACAACAAATGGCCCATTCAGGAATAATTCAGCAGGATCACAATGCAGCGCATTCATTACCGTGCCCGTGTGACACTTTAAATGTCTTTATGCTGAATCAATTTCGATCTTTTTTTCATCAGATTAATTTACAATAACATTACTGTTCGGACACTACTGGATTTGAACGAATATATTAAAACGATCAATGCAGCAAAAAAGATTGAATCTATTCATGACATCCAAAATTGGAATCAAAATTGAATCTATTTTAGTTAAAGGCAATATAATAACATGAAGGTTGGACGGAACTTCACGGAAGCACTTGAAAAATAAAATTTTTAAAAACAATATAATATAGGCAAAAAAAAATAGTCTGCATACAACATGGATACAATATTAAACATTAGATTTGATTAGAAGCTGAAAATCTACATACCATGCGGCAAATGTCTCAAAGCGTCCTCCGTTCCATCACCGCCCACAGTATCATTCTCTGATTCCCCACTTGACGACGTTGACGAACTGCTCGATTCAAGATCTTGGTCAAAATTTGACAACCCCGCATACGCTGTAGCCTTAGCGGAGATTTCAACGCCGGTGCTTTGATTAGGAAACAAATCTACACCACACGATTCTGAAACCCCGCCGCCGAAATAACTCCGGGCATTACAACCGGAAGCAAAGTTGGGTAGCGGATTACGGGGTGTGATGGTCTCTGTTTGTGCTGGATCATTGAGACCATACGTGTTGAGAAGCTCATTCATTGTGGACTCGGCTAAATCTTTCATTGCAGCATCATCGGCGAGATTTGAACTGCTGCTTGCGATATTACCCAATGGGACAACTCCAATGGGATGGGAAGAAGCCTGGGACATCATGGCCTCAGTGAGATGCATGGTGGCAGCTAGCCTGGGATCAGCTCTTAACCGATTCGCAAGCTCGAGAGCTTGTGATACCTCCAAGTTTCTCATGTGGTGAAGACTGCTAAGCGAACCAGGCCAGTTCATCGCAGCCAAGCGGCTTACTTCAGGAAAGGATTTTTGAAAAGAATTTCTTGGTGGCGCAATCTTTTCAGATTTACCGAATGGGTATCCAACCTTGGTATACGGATCAGACATTTGCGTGCAAACGTTTTTGTTTATCGACAGGTCAATGACTTCATCTTCACCATCTATATTGCATCCATTAGAGGTCTCTCTACCTTCGACAACCCTGTTGTTTAATTCCTTTTGCAACGTGCAAATTGAATTTGTTGTCAAATCCAAGGCACCATCTTGTTGTTCAATTACAAATCTGTTATCTTGTACGACATGTGGCGATACTTCTTCCTCTAAACTAGGCCTATCTCTTAATGCTTCATCATTATCTTGATCGCTTGCCAGGCTCCTGCTGTCGCTTGAATCACATTTCGAATGCGAATCGATTTCCTTGAAATGATGCGCCATATCTAAAGCATTTCCTTCATCAGATGATCCAATATCAAAATGCTTCTGAGGTTCCTTCGCTTCATGAACACAACGTGGCTGAAAGTTTTTTCTTCTATTTTTACGACTAAACCCATTGACGGTTTCTTTAGAAGCCAAAACTGACTGAGAAGTCACCGAGAAAACAGTACTACTGTTACTATTATCAGCTTCAACTTCACCCTTGCTCTTATTAGCGTCTGGTGTTAACGTGGGAATAACCATTGCGTGTTCATTCGCCATGTCACAGGCTGTAGAACTGACATCCAAAGCAGCAGTTTTATCGCTCGAAATGTTCAAATCCGCAACACTTTCTATAGTCGTGACGTCATCATGCAAATTCACGGTTTCAATTTCATCCTTTTTCCTTTCATCATCGGTATTGCTGCATGCATTGTCATCCAATTTGTTTTCCATAGTCGCCCGATCACTCATTTCCAGTTCGCCAGCGCACAGAGTTCTTCTTGTCTCGTTATTGTTGTCGAGAAGTTTGTCCTTCGCGGCCTCATGGTTGTTGTCAACAAGAGACATCTGTGGCTGTTCAACGTTCTGTGCCTTCAGCATAGCGCAGACATCGTCGGGTTTGTTCACCAGAGGGTCACTGCAACTGCTCTCCATTCTGCATCAACTTCTCTGAAGATATCTGTAATTTATGCAGTCCAAGTCAAGTCAAGTGTAATCAATGATCTCTGCTGTCACAGTTTACTCTTCTATGAAATACTACAAAACGCAGCTTAATTGTTATAATATGCAGGGTTAGGTTCAGCTCTGAAAAACGTGCGTAGCGTCACTCCTGTTCTTTCTGCGAGTTAAGAAGAAGCTAAGAAACGTCTCTGTAATTGGACCTGCATCTTTTTAATCACCCATCCCCTGACGTCAGAAACTTAGTGTCATTCTACTTTCTACTAATAAGTTATATGATTTGCTGTGTGATAAATAAATTTAACTTGATCGAATCGTGTCAATTTTGAGTTATGTAAGGGGCAACATGTTGAAATTTCGAATTTGTCACATTTGGTGACAGCTGAGTTCATTTCTACTCATGTGACATTCACTGAAATACTGTTTGTTTTCGCTATATTACAGGAAAAACTTTAATCGGGCCTGCACATCTAGGTCGAGCGTGTGTGGTACACATTATTTAGGCCTACATTGTACAAAGCGCTGTTCTTATGAAAATAGAAAATACATTATTATTTAAACAAGTTTATATGAATTTATAAGCTCCACTTTCTTCAATAAGAAGAGAATGTTGCTAAGCGAGCAAGAATTCTGAAGATATGTAAATGCAATTGGACCATTACTGCAGTATCACACAATTATGTCATAGTTCTTAATTCGAAGAACTAGCATAATCTATGAACTAGTCCTTGGAATTCAGAATTTTGTTTTTTACTGGTCTGCCAAAATGGTAAATAATTATCTAGTTTTCAACCCGTCTGAAATATTGTGTAAAATTTTAACAGTGATCATAAATATATAGAGATAATATAGATATATAGAGATAATATATATATAGAGATAATATATATATATAGAGACAGATCTTGTCCCTACCCTATATGAAGCAATTGTACATAACTTTATTTATTTAACCGCATTGTTTCTAAACTACATCACGATGAGATATGCAAATACTAAGTACAATAGTAACACAATGCCATTACTAATGTTAATGATCCAATGGTAAACTATACTAGTCAAGCCCTAGATAACTATCATTGATCATATAATTGTCCACAAAGCACAACTGATAAACTGAAATATTATCATTATATTTCACCTGTTTCTCGCTTCTTTTTCAAAATAATTCTCGGTATCATATATGATCTTTCTAAGCGTTGAGCACACATTTACCATTTTACCTTCAAAGTCTGCTTCGAACAGAGCAAAATTGTTGATTCTGATGTTATCTAGATTGCCAATTGATTTTCTGATCTTAAAGTCTAAGTTATAGGACGCACTTGGCGAATCTTGAGCGCTTTGCAGAAATTTCAATATTTATTCTCAAAGCGCAAACCTTGGACCGTAGAGTTAATAAATTCTGATAAATTATTACATTGCTCCAAGCATACAAATTCAGGTCAATCTGATATAAAATTTGAGTGAGTGGCCCGATAGGCGGCGATTAAACTGCAGTCTTAAAACCGCATACAATACTATGTAGCAGTGGAGAGGGAGAGGGGAAGGGGCTTAGGGGGGGGCTTAAAGCCTCCCGAGACTCATTTTTTCTTAATTTAACGTGCAAATGATGAGGGCTGGGGCGCTGGGGGTCTGAAAGACGCTGCATGTCAGGCAGTTAAGATGTGTCACAGTGTAAACAAGCATAATATTTTCGGCTCGAATTAGACGACAAAGCCCCCCCTACCCTCAGTCGTGAGATTTGTGTCGGCGTGATCGACACTTCACATTTTTTTCAATTGTTAGCCTCCCGACTTTCTACGCCCCTTCTACGTATAGGCTGATGCTACACAGCAAATCTGGTGATAAAACTATTTGTATTTGCCATTAAAATTCCGTTTAGAGCAAAAAATTTCCATTTACACTGAGCACTCTCAAAGGCAGCACAATATCCAAACCGATCTCACGTGATAGGCTCAAAATAATTTATTGTCGGCCTGAATAGCCACCGCAAGACCAGGCATGTAATAGATATATAAATCTGTGTTAAAACAGGATTTTAAAGCAAGGCTACTTCAAATTCTATTCGGTTTAAATATTTGATCAGATTCTTTCAGCAGTCAGAACTCTTCATCTGAATCAACGACACGACCGTCTGGGGGGGTTTGCAATATGGGGATTGTATCAATTAATGTCGATGGTTCTATCTTTCTATCAAGGTTATGGAATTGATGAGTGAGGTAGATGGTTTAACCCCGTTTACCCCCCTCCTCCCCCCTCCCCCTCCCCCCCCCCGTCAATTGAAACCCTAAAGTGCACACTTTCTAATGACAATCACTTTTTAAAATCCATGTATGTTAAATCCACTCTTAAACTTTGACCACTCCTTTAAAATAACAGTACAAGAATTAAGGTAAGAAGCTGGATACAATTAAGCATTGTATCAGAAGTAACTTGATTTGTTCTACGAGCTATTAAGTCACAGGCCTCACAAAAAACCTGACAAATATTCAGACTTTTATATCTCCATCTGAATCAGACATAATAAATAACTGAAACTTTATTTATGTCATCTGATTTTTGCTTCAAACAACATCTGGTTCTACCGGAGCATCACTCAAAATATTCAGCCCTCGCAAAACCGGGTAACTAATAAGCGGTTTGCAGCCCAGAACATCTGGGGCAAGTCGTAAGACGCGACATAAAAGAGGAAGCTGTTCTTTATATGGCCCCGGTTCCTTAAACCACCAAAAACCAATTTAAAACATTGACAATTTGTCGACTGTCGTCAGCAAAGCTAAATATATTTTAAAATTTAAATTTCATTTCTTTGACTTGAAGCGAAGAAATTTTTGAAGTTGGAGGTACAAATGATGCTGAAGGGTAGATTTACAGGATTCAGTACAATTCTTTGTGCAGGGGCGCCGGTGTCCACGGTTTGACTGTCGGGGGGCCCATTCTATTAAAACATTTTGCTTTAATTTCCTTCGGGAGTGAAGAAACACCCTCCAAAAAATGTGTGCTTGCTTCGCTCGCGGAATGATTTTCCCCGTCCGACTCGGGAAGATCGATTGATTAACTCCAATAAGATGGGTACGAATTTATAAACAATGATCAAAGGTAATCTCATCGTTGCCGGCGCCCCTGCCTTTGTACTCACTTTGGGCGGTCAACATGCTTTTTTGGTCCTCACCAGCGATGCCACTGCTAAAGATATATCACAAAATTTTGGAATATTTTAGCGATTCATGGATCCGATTTTCAACTCATTCCCCAGATATCACAGGAATTTTTTTTTTAAATGGAGCATTTTATAATGGGAGTTGGTGATAATTATATTTTTAAAATTCAATCTTGGGATATTTTTTGCCGAGATACCTAGAATCTGAGTATATTCCTTTTTTGGTTCACTGGTAGGCCTATATATCACTGGTCCTCATGATCTTGGGTTATTGACGTGCCTCGGGATCCCACGCATCGAACACGTGGAGGGACAATTGCAAGTTAGCCACCTTACCTGCTTTCTTGCATCGGCCGTGTCATACTACCCTCCAAACATAGGAAACGTTGCCTAGCAACATATTTCAGGTTCTGCGAGCACTAAAATATTACCTCCTCAAAAAATAATGTCTCCTCCGAAATAATGATCGCAATTTCTTTTCTAGGTCAAGATTTATTTGCCACATACCACTATTTGGACTGCATTCACAAATATCTCACAATGTTACTTAATTGGCAGGAAATAACGGGAAATTCCGAGTGAGAATGAATCAGAATTACCGAGAAAGCTAAATTCCAGGGTGGCCGTATTAAATCAATTACTCGTTAATAAGTCCGCATTCGATATAATAAATATCTGTAGATTTGAAATATAGGCCTACATTAATTTTTGCATACACACATGTCTAATTAAATGAAAAATGCAATTGATAAAAATTATCATGTCAATAGTTACACCGTAATACTCCTATTAATCCACAAAAGCCTAATCTACATAGATACATGTAGCACAAGCCACGTTCAGACCAGAAAAAAATATCCAAAAAAAGGAGACCATAGTAAAAATTGAAACAGCCTGACAATTTGCAATTAAAAAAACAGCATCATTAACAAGACTTTGATAAATAATTAATAAAAACTAGCCTACAACGATAGTAGTAATTATGATATCATTATATCTAGTCAACGGGCAACTGAAGAATGCTGATAGAAACAATGTTTGAAGCTGAAGTTTCAAACATTGGCAGCATTTTTTGAGTCGCTCTAGCTTCTAAATTCAAAGCTCCAACGCCTTGTTAAACAGTAACAATGTTATTGGAGTATAAATTAAGCCATACTTGGATATTTTGTTTGCTATTTTTTGTCTGTTGAAAATATGAATGCAGAGCTCTGCTAGGTTATATCTTTTGCAAATTATTTCTCTACATTTTGAACTTGTCTCTGTTTCAATCTGCTTTCATATTTTGGCATATGTTATGTAGCACCTCTGAAGTGGCGTATGGTATATTGACTGCTTGGGATACTTTTGTCAAAAAATACAACCTATAGGAATATTTTTTTGCAGAGATACCCAGATGTTGAGGAATCTGATTTTTAATGCAATCCCCAGATGTCGTGCGATATTTTTTTTATAAGATGACGCATTTTATACTGAGAGCTTGAGATACTTTAATCAATAAATGCAATCTAGGCATCCATAGTTTTGGACGCGATACGCAGAAACAATAGATAATTCGTTTTTGGTCCAAGGGTATACTATTGGGGGTGATTGGCTCGAGGAGAAGTAAGGGATGACACCCCTGACGCTTGAGCCCTGTACGCGGCGGGTCGATTCGCTCATTGTCCCGGGACCGAGGCAGGTGAGGGTGGGCCTCTGTGAGGGCCTAGCGATCACCTGGCGGCTCGCCTACCCCCCTCCGGCTGTTTCACTCCCTCTGGCGGCGCAAGGATTTATGGCTATGGGAGAAAAATTCTTAGGAACAAATTGCCGTGATTTGAAATAGAGTTCATGAATCCGGTTTGTGTTGAAGAGTTAGGCTGGTTACCTTTATAAAAAAAAATTAATGATATAAATTTTTACAAGAAGTACTGTAAATTCTGAGCATGATCCTTGTATAATATATGTGTTTACATTATGTGTATTCGTTTAAGAACAGGCAGAAAAAGCAGTACTGACATGTAACAGAAATGATTCCAGCACATAAACTGAGGATCTTTTTGAGCTCATAAAAGAGCCAACAATATTTTACATTGGAAGAGGACATGGTCGTTTATTTTTTATTAATTTTTAACATTCTAGAATTTAATTGCTCCAATAAAAATAACAAAAATATGCTAAAGCTTACGATTCAAATAAAATGAACGTTTACGAATGAATTTAATCAAAACATATAAATAACAATTAACCACGAAACAAATTTCACAAAATTATCTGTAAATCCTTACGTTTCAGTAATTTACGTATTTTCATTTCAGTCTTACGCATTTTCATGAATTCTGCATGTTTATTGACTTACTTGCTTATTTTTTATTTGATGAATCTATGATAATTTTCAATTAAAATCTAATATCACCTACAAAACTCATAAAATATTATAGTACTGATTTATAGAAGGGGCTGAGCAGCCACCCGGTTCCCTGTAGACAACAAAGCTGTTTGCAAAAGGCACACACCCACGCCTCATCTATGATTGGTCATCCCACACGGGGCAGCACGGCAATTGATTGACTAGGAACAAAAAAGCAGCGCGTTGCCACAGCAACCAATAATGAATGCAACTTAATACCAGAGTTGCCAAATGTACGAGAATACGATAATTGTACGATAATTTGAGGTCAAAAAGGGCGTTTGTACAATGTATGATAACAAGTGTACGATAATGATCATACAATTATCATGCATACAATAGTTTTGAGGCAGCAAAATTTTGTTTTTTTACACGTAAAATTGTTTGGAGTTACAAATTTTTTGTCAGTATCGTACAAAAGGCCCATTTTTTTTCTTTTTGGGACAAAATTATTGTACAACCTCAAAAACGCCCAAAAAACTCGCTAGCGGGGGAAGGCCCCAGCGCGCAAATTTTTGCGCGCTTTTGAGGCCGTACAATAATTCTGTCCAAAAAACAAGCCTTTGGACGATAATTCCACTCTGGAAAATTGGCAATGCTGCTTAATACTCAAAATAATCAGAAAAATATATAAGTTGTACAGGTGTGCTTAGCTAGTTGTAAATTTCAATTTCATCATTCGGTTTCACACGCAATGGCTTAATATCACATTTTAAGTTTAGTTCAATAATGCTAATAACTAAGCTGAGATAACTTAGTAAGTTATTTCAGAAAATAGCTCGCGGTAATAAAGTTAAAACCGATGCAGGCATTAGCATCGAATGGCAATGCATTTAAATTGGTGTAATTAGGCCAAATTTGTGTTTTTTAATACAATTCAATTATTTTTCGCTTAAGAAGTACATGTTGCTCAAATTTTACTAGACAGACCAGATCCGCATCGGCCAAAACAAACAATGCATAATCAATATTATACGTGTAATTTATACCAATTAACTGACAAATTCAACTTATTGCGTTCAACCATAGTAATTATACGAGTAGCACTAATAAAATTTGTGCATTATTAGTATGTGAATTTTTCATTTCCTTCACTTGCAACTCTTTGACTGAAATAAACTTCCTATAGTACGACCATTTGAAGTCACTCATGTTTATACTTGGAGTTGCGAAGCTTTCAAATAAATAACTGAATTTGATCAGTGATTGTATAAAATCATGGACTAAGAATGACTGGTCGAAAAATCATCTAGTGAATGTGGCTGGCAAAAAAATCATTCACCAGTCAAGCAAACTCAGTCATAGCTTCAAGTTTGTTCATCAAATTTACAAAAATTTCTAAATCACGTTGATGCTTTGTAAAAGATAAAGCACTGCATTATTTAAATCGTTTACACAATATCTAAAATGCAATACAAAATGCTATCCAACCAAACCAAAAACCATGCCAGAGTAATCGCGAGCTTTGCGAGTAAAAAATAATCAGTCACTGTGGCAAAGAAAATAAAAAAACTGCTTAAAATCGTTATAGTTGGCTAAAATATCATAATACTGAGTAAATCTTTTTTCACTCGACGGGGGCGGATAAGGATTATGTTTTCGCGAGCACGCGTGTGAGTTTAATCTGTTGTTAGCGAGCAGCGAGCGCGTTGCCATGGCTTTCAATTGAGAGACGGCCGCGTCACGGTCGAGCAAACACGCCTATCGATCGCACGCTCGACGGTCACAGTCACGCTTCGTCTGTTTCCAATAAAATATAATATTCTGCGGTAAAAGTTACCTGTGCGGCGATGAATTATTTGAGCATTTCGATGAAAAATTAATTCGAAGGAATGGTAAAAATGGCTCGTCAGCCAAGCGTCACTGCTTATTATTAATTAACATATAATTTAATATACGAGCATATAAGTTTAATTCCGTGTAGATCTGGGCGACCAGGAGAGAGGGGGACGGAGGAGGGGGGTAGTGCTGCACAAAACGGCTCTGCATAATTTGTCCGTTCGTATAAAGATACAAAATTTGAATTACTCCTCCCTCCCCTCACATCAGTATTCTCATACAGCGCAATCCCATAGATTTTAAAACGCGCATGGTTACGCCAGTTACATGACAAACTGAATTTATCGACTCAAATAACTGAAAAAGTGCTAAACTTTTAACAGCCGCGTTGTACCTGTGCACTTGAGATTGCGCTCGGCAAACAATTGTCACAGCGAGCACAAGCGTTACCATGTGACTGTCACACAATGTCAAAAGCTTTAGTAATGTCGAAGCAAAATAAAACTTTTCAATTTCTACACAAAATTTATACCGTTAAGCTACACTTATTTATTATATTTTATTATTATTTAATACTTTATTATTATTTATTATTACCATGGCTTAAGGACTATAGCTCACTATCATAAAATCAAGGATTGATATGCATTTGCAAAATTTGGAATATTGACCAGTTTGGGAATGATATACGTCTTTAAAAGTATCATGGATTGTCAGAAGGTGTAAAAAAAAAACTATCACACATTACCCAATTAGGCCTACTACAAAATACTGCGTAATAGAGATTATCGATTTTGAACCTTTCGGCAAGATTTGCCTAACATATCTTAATTTCTTAATCCAACATTGTATCTCTTTTTAATGCTTTCCTCTTTGCCTTAAAATGCGTTGCGCTTAAAACCCATTAAAAAATATATATTTCAAAAGAAGTAGGTTACGTTAGACTGTAAGGCAATCCTGAGAACGTTTGTGCATAATTATAATGCCCTGCGCTGAAAAACGCAACTCCGAATTTATCAGCCCAACTTACTGAGTTGCGGACATTGTAGTAGATCTCTCGGCGCTTACAAAATCAATAGCTGTTTTATTCTGCAAAAACTCAAATAAAACTCCTGTTTAGAATGAATCGCTAGATCATAAACTTACCCTGAGAACCGTTTTCAACTCATGCCACCGGCTAGGCCGATAGATCTACATTGTACACGTAGGCCTGCATGTAGATCACTATCACAAACACTCAACTACACATTCGTGCCTAAAACGCAGCTGTAAGTAATCACTAATATTATTTTGGCTCTAACATTCGTTTTAGGCAGTAGGCGCAGCACTGGTTCTAGAAAATCAAATTAGGGGGGATAGCCAATATATTAGAGGCTAAAAACTCGGACCGGGAAAGAAGAGTAAAGACAGTCGCAGTACACTCGAGAGCGGGGGGGGGGGAGGAGGGGGAGTGGTCATAAAATCATTTGAGCCACTTCAAAATCAGATCTGAGAAGCAGCTTAAGAGCTGCTATTGCGGTAGGCCTTAGCGTAATGGATACTTTCGTCCAATTTGTAAGTTAAAATTGAACAACAAAGTATGGAGTTATAAATCGTGACTTTAACATTGCGAGTATAGTAAGATGTGCAATCATCAAAATGTGGAGTTATAAAAGTAAGGGCAGAAATAAAAAAGCATGTTAATAATGATCTCAAAAATGGACAAACACTTTGAAGAACGACCTCAAAAAGCTCCGTTAGCATCTCCTGTACTCGCGATGAGGGAGAGGGGAGACCCTGGGCGCGAGTTCTGAGTTCTGGACGGAAAGGAAAAAATCGCTTCCGGAGGACTGAAATAACTATGTGATGTTTTTAATCAAGAATGTTGAAAAAATCTAATTTTATCCCAAAATGTGACGCTTTAAAAAACACTTAGATTAAGGTATTTTTGCGGGAAACTTAAGCCCCCACGCCTCACGCACGCTAAGCGTCGCCACAGCTACAGCTTTAGCCCTAGCATATATAATACAACGTACGCTTACAGACCAGAGCGATGGCCTAGTGGCGAGCCGCCGGGCCAACAGTTTGGCTGCCATGGAAACAGATAGCAGGGGACAGAGAGTAGTGAATTAACCGCGAACACGGGTGGGTGCAGCCATGGGGGGGAAGTTGGCCAGAGTTTTCTGACTCTGTGTAATGAATAAAGTGTCTGTCTGTTCGGGCAAACCAAGCAGCTTTTGTATCAGAAACTTGAGAGCGAAGCTGGGTTCACTCTCGATGAGCGATAACTATGAACTTTTTTTTACAGCTTAGCCTACATCAGTTTAATACAGTCCATTTGTAGTCTAAAACTCTTATTTTGGGAGAAGATGCACAATTAAAAAGCGACAATGATCGATCAAAAAAAGACTAGGTCGAAATTCACAATTGTTTAAATCAGTTTTGAGACGATGCGCCTAAACCTTAGCACTAAGGGAAATTGGGAAATTTTTGAAAGAAAATAGACAGATTAAGCACTGTTGCTCACTCATTGTGAAATCAATTGTGAACGTTTCGTTCACAATTTAGTTACTAACAATCGAGCTCGCTTAAAAAATCTTGCGACAAAAGCAAAGTTTTGATATCTATACAAAAAGTATAGATGTCAAAATTTTTATTATGTCGCAAGATTTTTTGTAACTATAGAGGTAAACTTTCGTAAGCATCCCCACCTCGTGGGTAGTTCAAAAAGCAAATAAGCGGCGTCCGAAGAATCAAAAAGGTCCTGAATATAATGTTTAAGCTTCATGTGAAGACCATAAAATTCACAAAAATTTCATGTAAAGACCATTTAATAATCCCTAATGTAAGCTAAAACGATACACGACTACACGTCTTGATATTTGCAAGTGGATTGAGCTTCCGATACCCCAGTTCATCTACAAACTATTTTATTTTGCTGTTTTCAGACAATTTATATGAAAATCGGGGTAATTATAAATGTAGCCTAATAGAGACACGTTAAGCATCCAGTGTTTTTTACAAGCTCTGTGTACGAGATCTACAGGCGAATAAAATAAGCTCAAGCGCATATCAACGTGTCATGACCCGAGGCATACTGAGGAAATCAGCTTCCATTTCTATTGGCCTTAAATATTCGACAATCTTCTTTCGCTGGCAGTGTTTGAAGTTCAAATAGGCTGAAGGGTTTCATGACACGTGGAGCTATGGTCTAGTATGGAACATTCACTCAAAATGGTAGTTCTACACGTAAGTGACATAGGCCTACATGTACCTAACCTGTGGTGAAGCAAGAACGATTCGACTGC
Organism: Chamaedrilus cognettii; assembly: GCA_034695025.1. Lineage (NCBI taxonomy): Eukaryota > Metazoa > Annelida > Clitellata > Enchytraeida > Enchytraeidae > Chamaedrilus > Chamaedrilus cognettii. The sequence continues at coordinate 4,162 of JAQIWG010001732.1, read as the reverse complement.
GGGATAAGAGGGATATATTGCATAAATTTAGTTACTATAAATTACTGGGCTTTGACTAAATCTCTTTTTGACAGTCATGCAAAGTAACATATTTTTGTGCTATTACCTCGCATTTAACTTGCATGTTTCTTCGTTCCGGTTCATGAATTGTAGCCTACTATTGCTCAACTATGTATCTTGATATAAAGTAAGAAATTTGCTACAAAACTAGTTCTAGTCAAGATTTAAAAGAATTTTACTAGTAAGATATACTAGTACTATAGTTTGTTATAAAAAATACTAATACCAGTATAGGTTTAAGCGCACTTCTTTGTGAAACTATATTTTCTGTGCGCCCTTATTTGCATATAGTCCTATAACATCAAAAATATCCAAACTTTACAATAATCACGACCGGGGCGGGGGCGTATGATCTATTATTACCGAACTTAAACTTTGTAGCCTACCCTACCAAACATCCATTTTCTGCACCATTTTTTTTACATCGGAGCATCACAAAAGAGAAAACAGTCACATTTCGATGAGTAACTCCCTCAATCACAAATTAAAATGACAAATTAAATCTAGATTTTCGCTCCATGGGGGGGGTGTAGGGCATCCTCCGGTCTCCCCTGCATCCGTTATTGCACATAATAATCAGCTAGAGCATTTCCGGCCGCAGTTCTGAGTAACGTACTGCCCAATAGAATCTGTACCCTGTTCAGTCTGGAGGTAGAAGAACTGATGTCTAATGTCTAAATAACGATCAAAGAGAAGTCGCCGGGCTTAATCGTGATAGGCCACGAGTGACTCACCGTTAACTTAGAAAAATGCTTAGATACGTTTGGTTTATTTTGCCTTTAAACAAAGAAATGAACCTGTAGGCTCATTACCAGCGCAAGGAAGGTCTATACGCGATAATTTAGTTTATTCATGAATACAATTTGAGAAAAACTTTCAAATTGCTGTGCATGAATATTGATGAACGTTTGTCCATCACAAGTTCTGCTCTAATTTAATTTTAGTTCAGGCAGCACAACGGTTGCGTTCTTAGAATTTTGATGAATATCCTTCAATTAATAGAAATTGCAATGATTTTAATAAAAAGCAAATATTCGACAAGTTGAGACAAGTGTACAATACATCTAGCTCAGGTTTTTAAATAAACTGATCAAAAACTCACTGTAATCGGACTAATCACCTTTTATGGGCCAACCTTGTTCAAATAACTCGGGTTCAAACATTTTTGCAGTTCTGTTTAGCAGAAGCGCTGCTCTTTGGAGAAAACCACTACAAAAAAGAGCCTTGGTCCAATTATTGTTAAACGACACGCGACTTCATACAGCATTATGATTCGTATGGAATCATAATAAATCACTAGTAAGAGCACCGGTGACAGAAGTGACACAATCTGCATTTTCAGGTCCCAAACCATCGTCGCGCTGCGTTGTCATAACTATGACCGATATCGTCTTGGCAGAAAGCATAAGTCAGAATATAGTAGCGTGGCAAACAACCATACTGTAGCATCAAGTAATGCCCAATGCCCAAAATGACACGCAATCTTCAATATACTTTGTTAATATCATTATAGAAATCATCGATTGTAACGTCAGTTTGCGATAACGCAACTGACAGCATGTTGTATAATAATCAAGCGTTAGCGTTAGGCGTTTTATATATAAATAAATAAGGGTTACTGTATTATTAGTGCATTAATATATGAATCAAGCGACTGTTGTGTCATCAGCAAACTTTAGATATATCAAAGTAGGTCTGTACTGTCGTGACCTAGTTTCACAACTTTACAACCACGTGATTTCATTTCCTAGCTTGCCTCGCACGAGAAGCGTTGTTGAGACAGCCTATTAAAATCTCCAGATGAAGAATAATTAAGCAATTAACCATATGTGACAATTAAACGAATAGATCTGCAGTCTAGAGATCGATTGTGTTCAGTTTCTTACGCAAACTTTCAAAGCGTGGAACAAACTGCACTGCTATGATGCTATCCCATAATCCCATGCTATACGCTGCCTCACCTGCATGTAATAATCATTTCGACAGAAAACCGGTCTATCCCAGCTACAATCCTCCACCTCAAGGTCACGTTATACGATTGTATATATGATTGTATCTTGTCACGTTACTCTATGACCTTTACTGATATAAAACGTTAACATTCTGATATTTTAAAAGCGGCTCGTCAGCTTACCGCAGTAGTGCGTCAGTTATTCGATTCGTACACGGCGCTTGGCCAACGCCAGAACAGTTTTGTCAATGAAGTCACAGTGTACGCTTACACCGTAGGCTTACACTATGATATAAATAAACCCTACGGGCTCAGACACAGTGGTACTACATCACGCAATGATTGACTGCATCCTGTTCGAATTAGGACCGTCGCTTCGAAAACGCTCGATCTAGCCTGCAACTTATACGGTCACTAGGCAACGAAACGAGCCAACAAAACTCCAAAACTCGGCTCTCTCTCAGCGCCTGTACTATTATAATTATCGCGCTGCGAGCCCGTATAGTGTGCAGCGGCTTGCCATCATACGCGAGTTTCATATTTTATACATTCGACAGGCCTTTGACCCGTGCGCAGCACACACACACACACACACACGCACGCAGTCAATTTACAATTCAGAGCCCGCGATAAATTTTAGGCGAAAAACTCCATAACCGGTCAAAATAACACGATCTCGACATGCAGGCTTCAGCACACAGGCGGCTGTAGTATGATAGCATTGAGCTGCAACTACTTTGGCTGACCAGAGGTAGGACTTCGATCAGGCCTTAATGTAAGGGCGTCTCTTAACCAATTTGTGAAGTTGTAAATCCTCCATTTAACATTGCGGATGGCCTATTGGAACTGTGAAGTTACAAATAAGAAAATGCGGGGTTATAACTTTGGATTTGTGTGAGGTCAGAAATGAACAAGCAGAGTTAAAAGCAGCCTCAGGATAGAAAAAACATTGTTTCTGAAATAGTCCATCAACTTTTGAAAAAACATTCCATCTTTATTTATCACCGAGTCGTGAGTTCTGCACGGGAGGGAAAAAGTCTCAGAAAAAGCACTCCACTTCCCTTGTCCCCCACCCCTTCCCCCCGTTCGCGAGTTTTGCACGGAAAGGAGAAAATCTCTTCCGGGACTGAAAATGAATATGTGCAGTAAATAAATCAACAATAAATGGTGAATGTCCAAAAAGGTCATTTATCAAATTTGAAGTTTTAAAAAGCATTTGATTTCAGACAGTACTACTAAGTAATGGCAGGTTAATATCTGCACTAGAATAGAACTGTTGAAGATGAAACTGTGAATTTGTATGCTCCTAGAACTCTACAGGCCAATAGCATCCTCTAATTATTACTTGGTATCTTATCTGGTGCGACTGTACCAGTGATCGTCTCTCCAGCCAGAGGTCCCCACTCCCCCCAAGTGATGGCCCGGTTCCTGGCCCCCGACCCCCGGTCCGCAGCCTTTGGAGCAGGAGGACTCTTAAGAGTCGATGAATAGCTCCATCCTTGTAGTTCTCATTCTCTCCAGTTGATTCTTAAGCGCATTTATTGTTTGAGCATTGACACAGCGTTGATTCAACTTGTAACTTGTGGTTAGTTTTGAAGATTTACGCATAGGCTTGAATCTGTTGGTGGGGGGCAGGTTCTTGCAAAATCTTGACCATCGCCTATACAGTCTACTTGCAAACAAGTTTTATATGCAAAACCGAGGCTATAAAATTTACGCACAGTTTTAATTGATAAATCTGATTGAATCAGTTTTTGTTACAAATTCAAAATAAATTCATTAGTAGTATGTAAATCTGTAGAAATGTGACCTGTGCTACAATATTGGGCAGCATGCAAACGCATTAGGTCTACAGTAACTGCCACCGTTCTGTTATTTTGCAGTTATCAGAATAGTGGCCTACTATGCGAACTGGTAGCTTAATGTACGAAATTTCAAAACTTTGCCCATTTTGAGCTGGTCACACTGGAGTGCTGTAAGTCTTCAACAGTACTGTATTAGTAAGTACACTGTACATGTACGTGTAGTCTGTATTCACGGATCGTATTACGCCAAAGATCAACCTGCAGCTGTATACATGCTCACGTGTACATTATTGTACATGCTTACGTGTACATTATTGTACATGCTTACGTGTACATTATTGTACAT
>JAQIWG010001731.1:0-23089 GCA_034695025.1 Chamaedrilus cognettii | reverse complement strand
ACGCTATAGTCCTCTGACGGACACCTGTTCATAGACATGTGCGGAGGTAGCCTACATGTAACCTTGAATCCGTCTTCCGACAGCTAGGCTTAAAATAATGGGGGTTTATTTCTTTAAGCAAACTGCATACAGTAATATAATGTAGACCTTTCTTGGTCATCCAAAGTAAAAGCTAGCCTCAACTTCAAATTATGTGAAATAAATTGAACTGGAACCATGCAAAATAAGCTAAGCAGTTAAAGCCTCCAGAAATTCAAAATCGTATCTACTGTAACTTCATCTAAGACAAAAGCGCAGCTAAATACAGTTCACATATAATCTCATAAACCAACCGTGTCAACAACCAAAATGATGATGGCTCAAAATTCAAAACAGAGCTCTTCATAACTTTTAGGCTATGTAGCCTATACGGCTGAAGTCGAATTTATATCAAATGAGTTTGTCCAACTGCTTGTAGATTTCAATACCGGCTTGTTTGCCCAAAGCATGTATACAGAGCATGTATGCCCAAAGTAGTAAAAGTATAGAATGGAATCACTGATTGGGGTAAACTGCATATCTGCATTCAAGCTAGGCAGAGTCAAAATAATGAATGCGTCCATAAGGCTTTAACGATGGCACAGTCTCACTAATTGTCTGTGCAATGGATTGGAAACCAGTCTACCGTGCCGTATTACATTTAGCAAAGCCACAAAGAAAGCCATGTGATATATGCAAAAAGGAAGTCTCTGCTATTATGGCGTTTGTGGAAAGTCTCGAGAATATAATCTCACTGACGCTGCCCTCGCCACAATAGAAAAAACGACGAGCAGCTCATCGTTCTCGTTATAGATACTTGTCTAGACGTAATGAATCAAAAAAGGATTGAGTGAAAATCTTCTGAGCAAAAGAAGTTTATTTAGACAAACCTTTCTTAATTTTCGTCTCTGAAAAAGGTCCTGTTCCATTTTTATGTTCGTGGATCCAACAATATTCCATTCTGTATACCCGGTACTTTATCCTATCGTCATATCGATGAATCTTTAGAATAGATATCTCTAACAAAAAAATTAGGTAGCCTAACTAGATAAACAATAGAAGTGATCTCGATCATCTCACAGTACTCTTTCTTCCGGAATTGATTCATTTGAATTCACGTCACTTGTAGCCGACAGCAACTTTGCGCTAAGAAGACTGTCTTCTTGGACTTCGTTGGACGTAAATTCTGATGTAACATTCGAATCAATGTGACTCTCAATCAACTCTGGCATTGCGTCCTTTGTTAGCCTTTCTGAAGTTGTAATTTCTGGGACAGGCGAATCTACATCCGGCCCATTTACGATGGGTTCTGGAGCCGAGAAAGTTTTCTCGGTTTCTGTAGCTAGTGTTATATCAGAAGTCAAAACAGTATCTGCAGGATATGGCGTTTCGATTTGAGGTGTATTCTTCTGACTATCATCTACTACAACTGCTTCATTATTTATTTCAGAAGCAGCAATGAAGTCAGCTGTCGATACGTTTTGTTTTAAAGACATTTGTTCAACAGATTCACTTGATGCTAAATCACTTTTGATGACTGATATTTCTTGGTTGATAATTTCGTTTTCACGTGAATTAGCTTGTATTGAAGTCACATCGTCTATTGATTCAGCTTCAACAACCACCAGCCCATCAACGATTTCGCTGACTACCTGGTTATCATCTGCTGATACTATTTTATCATACTCCGTGGTCTGATCATCACTGATATTTACCTTAGTAACATTTGCGGGCTTATCAGGATTATCAGGGTTGATTTCCTGTAAGCCAGTTCCAGCCTGATCAACGATGGTTTGCTCAGAAGCTTCGTCTTCTGCAATTTTACTGTTGGTTGAGATTCCTTGCCCTTCAATTATGGCTTTATCTTCTTCAATCATAACGTCGTTCTCATCTCTTGGAAGTGCAGTCTGATTCATAACCTCTTCTAATTTTTGTTCAGCTACTTCTGAATTGTCATTGTTGGATTCCAATAAAACGTTTGCTGTAACTTCTTCTTCATAAATCTTTTTCATAGGTTCGCCTTCTTCAGCAGCATCTATTGCTACATCACCGTCGCCTAAATTATCTTGAACCTGTGCCATGTTATTCAGCACTCGGGAGGACTCAGTCTCAGAAGTATTCTGATTTATGGCATTGAACGTTGGTTGAACTTCAGTTACGTCATCTGTTATCTGAGCTTCAGCAATGCTAAGTGATTGCTCGCCCGTGACTTCAATGGTTGCAATCTGATCCTCTCCCGTCTCACTTCTAATCCCATCTGTCGTTATTTGTCCGATTACTTCATCTTCAACTGCTTTTTCTTCTGTATCAGTATTAACCGTAGTTTGATTGTTGGTATCTGTCTCTGGAGCAGTATTCTCTTGGCTCTCTGAAATGTGGTCGCTAGAAGCAAGATCTTTTTCAAACTCATTAGTAATTGGTTCTTTGCCTACCAAAGGTTCTGTGTCAATTGGTTCTTCGCACACCAAGGATTCGATGGGCTGCTGTACTGGATTTGAGCTTTCAGCACTGAACCCAGATTCCTCTGAAGCAGGTGCTTCTTCAGCACATTCACTATTTAGTTGCACAGCTTCACCAAAAGTAAAGTCTTGATCCATTACATTGGAGGTGGTCTCTGCGTCAATCTCAACAACAGCAACAACAGCCGTCTGGATTTGTTCATCGCTATTATAATTTTCCTTCTCAGATGTTTCACTGATGGGCTTCTTGCTTGACGGTGGAACTTCCTCACTAGATGCAGTTTGGTAAATTTGAACCTCACTGATTGCATTATCTGCGACGTCCATCAGGAGAGGTTGCTCTTCCACACGTTCTTTGCTTGCTTCCGCTGTGGCTGCTTTCACACTAGTCACTTGATCTTCTTCTCCTGTTGCATCCCCCGATGTAAGCTTGGCTTCATCACTTGATCTCTGCCTTTCCACCACTTCACTAATGATAGACTCTTTAGTGATGTCTCGCTGAATCATTTCTTCATTTTCTCCTCCTAGTGTAGAGTCTTCAAATTCTTTTGAACCATTTTCCAAAATTATCTTTTCTTCCAGTTCAACACGGGTTTCAAATGCTCCATCTTCTTTATTCACAGTTAACTGCTCCATATGCACGTCTCCAGCTGCGCTACCAGCTCCTGTTTCTTCTGTGACTTCAATTAAACCCTGCTGCATCGAGCTCTCGCTTGCAGGAACAAAATTGATATCTCCCATACTGTTAGAGATTGAATCAGTAGTCACCTTAGCTTTATCTTCATCTGACACTGCCTGCTCTGATGTTTCCTCTGGAGTCATAGCCATGTCATTTGTTGACTGAATCTCCGACCCTTCCTTGATGGGAGTAAGCTGACTTGCCCTTTCATTTTTGATAGCAGGAATCCCTGATACCCAACTCACGGCCGGGTCTCTTATGTGTTCAGTAGGAGAAGCCAACTCATCAGTGTCGTCAACGGAATCGAGATGATTCTCTTTTCTTTCATTCTCAAGTAACTTTCCCTCAACTTCACCAGGCACTTCTTTCTTTGTTGCTACAACATCAGCTGCATCAGCTACAGTGTCCATGTCATCTCGTTCTTGTCCTTCTCGTACCATTGTCAACTCTGGCTTGTTGCTGGTAGACCCTCCATTATCCAATACTGCTGTAGGTTGGAAGTCACAACTATTGAAACTTTGATTTTCTACCATTAACTTTTCACCAGATTCATATATCTCGGTACTAACATTGTTTGTAATTTCTTGATCCTTCAAAACATAGGCAGTTTCAGAAGTTGCCTTACTCTGTAAAATATTACTAGTCGTTTGTTCTTTTTCTTCTTCTTGTGCCACACAATCGTCTTTTGCCACGTCACTGACGGTTGTTTGTGCTATCTCAGCTGCAGCAAATTGATTTATTTCTCGCTCACCTGCTATATGATCAGCTTCTTCATCATCTTTTGTCAGTTCCGTAATCATTTTAACTTCAGTGGTTGTGTTTGTTGTTTCTTGTTCAATAACTTGCTGGTCTTTCAATGGTATGTTTAATTCATTGGAAACTTTGTTTCTATAAATCTCATTATCGTCAGCATCTTTGGCTACAGGAACGTGTATGGGACTAAAAGCTGTAGCGCTTTCGTCTTCCTGGACTACTACTGCAGATGAGCGTAATTCATATCGGTCGACATTGTTGCTATCTTTGACTTTCTTTTCTGGATCCAAAATGATGGTCTGTGTGGTTATGGATTCGCTGCCATCCTCGCCGCTAACAAACTCTGCGGATTCTACATTTTCTACTTTTTCCTCAAATGCCTCCGAGATTCCTGTAGTGTCTATGACAAGTGTTCTCTCAACCATTTCTTCTTCAACAACACCAACAGCTGAACGATCGTCTTCTTTCAAATCAATGTTTGCAAGTAATGCTTCTGCGTTTTGATCCTTTTCCACGCTATCATTCATTGATTTTTCTTTCGATATATCTGCTTCATTGACCTTTTCTTCAAGCGTGTCATTTTGCTGAATTTGCAACACTTCTTTGGCGTCACTAGGCGTCGTCGTCAGCTCCTGCGACTCATTCGAGGTGTTAGTGATAATCAAACCGGATTGCACATCTACAGTATACTTTATATCATCCGCCACTATTTGTTCAACCTTTAAATTTGTCCCTTCCATCTCTGTTGTCTGGTTGAAAATGTCAGCTTCGTCTGCTATGACATCTTCCATCGCTCCAACTGCAGTTTGCTCAGTCATCGGCTCTTCACGATTCTCTCCAACAACCATACCAATTGGAGCAACTTCTTGCTTTTCTAATCTATCCTGTTCGCTGATTGAGGCAAGTTCTTGCTTTGCCATTTCATCCCGCTCGCTGATTGAAGTAAGTTCTTGTTTTTCTATTTTCTCTTGTACGCTGATTGGAGTAAGTTCTTGTTTTTCTGTTTTATCCTGCTCGCTAGTTGGAGAAAGTTCTTGTTTTTCTATGTTATCTTGTTCGCTGATTGGAGTAAGTTCTTGCTTTTCTGTGTTATCTTGTTCACTGATTGGTATAAGTTCTTGTTTTTCTATTTTATCCTGCTCGCTGATAAGAGTGAAATCTTGTTTCCCTATTTTATCCTGTTCGACGATTGGAATAAGTTCTTGTTTTTCTATTCTATCCTGTTGGATGATTGGAGTAAGTTCTTGTTTTTCTAATTTGTCCAGTGCGCTTACATCCACCATCAGTTTTGTAGTATAATTTCCTTCTGCTTCAGAACCTTTCATCAATTCTGCATCTAGGCCATCCTTGTTATTTACCATTTTTTCGTTTTGATTTAATTGAAATTCGGACTCTTGAGCATAAGAAACATCATTCACTCTCATAACTTCTCCATTATTTGCTTCAGTCACTTCCGGCGTAACCAGACTGCTAGTCTCTTCTCTTTCAGCGTCGTTAATATTTGATGAATTATCTGTTTCCATTTTTTTCTGTCTTGGTTCTTTGTCGTCTTCATCTTCTTGAGTTTTTTTGCTTAATTCGTCCATTTCAACAACTTCCTGAGACTCAACTGAAGTCTTTTCCTTGTTCGTCCCCGTCTGTATTTCCTCCTCAGAAATTTTAGAAGCAAACACGCTTCTCCAAAGTATTTCATCATTTGTACTTTGAACATCATTCATCGGTATAGATTCGGTATTTTTGATCTCTCCTGGTTCTGTTGCTAAATCATTTTTCGTATGTGTATTCTCCAGATCCACTGAACTTCGATTAGGATCCACTGCAGAAACTTCCATATTTCCTATATCATCTTTTGTTACTTTTTCTACTTTTGTCTCATCATTTCCAGCAGATTCCTTCACTTCCACTTGTCGTTCGGTGACAGAATCTACTATTTCTGTACTGGTATTTTCAGTTTCAGTCTCTAAAACAGTTTCGTTCTCGAGTCTGTCAACACCGGAGATTTCCATATCTTCTGGAGAAATTGCTACAACTACTTCAACATTTTCAGAATCTTCTTCTTTAACTTTTATTTCTCCCTCACTGTTTTCATCTGCGTTCTGCTTTGTATCCGCTTCAATCACGGTGTTAGATTCTCCTTTCATGCACTCAATCCGCTCGCCAGGCTCGAGCATATCCCCAGTTTCCTCACGTGATACATTTATCGCAATCGGTGATTCAATAGCCTGCGAGGAATCATGAGCCATGTTAGTTTGATCCTCATCCTGTTGTCCTTCTTCACGACTTGCTTTTGTGTCTGGCACAGCTGGCTCATCAGGCTCAAAATCATCTTCATATGCATCTGCAGTAACTATAACTTGATCCATAACTTCCTCGTTAGAAGCAACTGCACTTTCAGATCCATCATTCTTGCTCTTCGGTTCTCTACTTGACTCTTGCTCTGTAATCTCGACAACAACTACAGGTTTAACCTTCGCTGTTGTTTTCTTCTGTTTGGGTGGAGCGTCAGCATCAGTCAATTTAGATTTTTGCTGCTCATCTGCACCTAGCTTCGACTGTTTCTTTGTTTCTTCTCGTTTTGGTTTTTTTGGTTTCTCCACTACTTCCGCGTCAGCCAGATCATAAAAATGGTCTGCATTTTTCCGTTGGCCTTTCTTTGATTCACCGACCGTTTCGACGAATGCTTGATCTTTTGCCCTAGCAGATTTGCTTGTTTCTTTGTTTCGCTGTTTCTTTGGTTCTTCTGTTTTTTCTCGCACGTTTGCTTGATTTTCTGCTCGTTCTACCTGTGCTTCTTCTCTGTACACCTTCTTTTGTTTACTCTGAGTCTCAGTACGACGTTTTTCTGATTGCATTGTTTCCTCCTCACCGATGCTTTGGGCAGGCCTTCTTTTTCTTGATTCGCTCCTAACAGATTTTGGAGCGGCGTCAGAGTAAGTACAGGCTGCCTTTTCTTTTTCCGGCTCCTCCTTTTCTTTTGCTTGTTCTTTCTGTTCCAACTCCTTTTTTTCAGGCTCTTTTTTCCCAGATTCAATTTCCTCGAGCTGACACCTACAAACAAGGCGCAGCTCCAGTCTTAAGACACAATTTATGACTGCAGATAAATATAATATAAATTTTATACACATATATATATAAATATATAAAGACATAATTTGTATACATGGATATTTCATTATATAAATGATTATAAATTATAAATCAGAGAGGCTCTGTGGAGCGCGGCGCTGTAGTGTAGTGGTTACGCCGTCGGATGAAGAGTTCAGAGACCTGAGTTCAAGTCCCTGTGCCGGCAACTATGAATCATACGAAGCGGTGCCATATCATTATTTATTTATTTTGTTGGCGTCAGGAAGGGCATTCGGCCATAGAAACTCAGCTTTAGCAAGCATCATCAGGACACAAACGACTAAACTTGTGAAAACATGGACATGAACACATTAGATGACAAAAAGGGCAGTTATAATCTTTTTGTTATATTATATATCATGCGTTCAATTCGTAAATTTCACAGCAATGCATAAAATTATGCTAATTATGAAATGGAGTCAATTTCTAACAAATCAATTAATGCTTGAAATTCTTTGTCAATTCAAAATTCACAAGCAGTGTCAAGAATTGTATAAAAATGGAGGAGCACTGTTAAGAGATGATGTAAACGGTGGAACTGCCAAGAACAGCCTGAAAAATTTCTGTCAGCCCCCCCCTCCCCCGGTCGTGAGTACTATACAGGAGGGAAAGAGTGAATATTAATTTAAACAACACTCCCCCTGAAAAACTTGACACCAACCTTAAAAAATTCTTGCAAAAACACTGAAAGTTAGAAACCAAGCGCATAATGGCGCTGATAGTCCCCACCTGGGGCGGTTCGACGCCGTAAATAGATCAGAGGGGAATCATCCCACCCACCAAAAATTAATAGAGTAGCCCCTGGCCCCTACCTGGGGCACGGCACGCCCCCCTCAACCCCGACGAGCTTAAAGTGCCCGTTCCTGCCCCCGATGCGCCCCCCCGCCCGGTGCCTGTGCTCACAGCAGGCGCTGAGGCGGCAGTCTACGCGCCCGTTGACGTAGAGCGTCAGGCTGAAGGGGAACTGCGCGTGGCGCCGCGACACGAAGCGAATATCGCCTGCAACAGCACCCACGGGCCTATAGCTTGTCTGTTTTTTGCAGCTTAGGAACCGTGCCACGTGATAGTCAGAAGAAAGAAAAACTGGATTGGACATGTAATGTGCATATATTGTTGAGAGACGCAGAGATATGATGGAGGGAAGAATGGAGAGGGAGAGAGGAACGGGAAGGCCATGTATGGGCATGATAGACGCCCTGCTCGAGATGGAAGCATACGCATAGATGAAGAGAAGGGCCGAAGATCGATTAGGGTGGAAGGTTTTGACACCAAAGATCTGCGATGTAGCAGAACACTGAAGAAGACCTAGATGGCTGCGCCCCTGACCGCACAAACCCATGCTGCGGGCACAGTAGGCGAAGGGGAATTTCTTTTATTCTTATCTGAAAATTCATTGCACACCTAAAACAATCACATCAGCTGTAAACATAAAGCGAGATAAGAAACAATAAATATTTAACATAAATGTTGTACGAAATAAACAATAGAACATTACAATAACAGTAACTGAAGTAACTTTTGACGAAGCATTGTGACCGAGTTGTCTAAGTTGCAAACTTCGGATTGTGAGTGTGGGAGTCGGTTCAAACCCCGGTCGCAGCAAAAGATTTTGAGTCACTTCATGCACCCTTTGCAAAGATGCTTAATTTTGTCACGCCTGCAAATAATCATCCAATAGGGTGGAGAGCAGTAGAAAAGTTGGAGTTAAAGTTGAAGTGACACTCGACTAATGTTCATTGTGAAATAAATTACTCTGAAATCTATCTAAACTAATTTTTTATGTTTTATGGAATGTGTTGTGATCAATGAAATATTTTTAGACGTTGGAATATAGGCTAAGGTTCACTTTGCTGTTAAGAGGCAGATAATCAAATTTCCACATCAGATAGAAGATGTGTTTGACAAATACCAATCATCATCTCATATGCCACCTCTTATAATGCAAGTCAATTCATTTCACTAATTTACTGTTAAGAAAATTACTGCATTGATTGAAGTTATAAATGGCACCTGTCAGCCTTGAAGACATATACTCGTATGACATGGTGTTTTGGGGAGTTTAAGGACCGTGTAACAAAAAATATGATATTCCGATTCAGTGCCTCGGCCTCTGATTTAACCAGCAAAGGACTGCTCCTCCTTCTTTAGTCGTCTTTTGCGACTCACCCAGGAAGCTCTGGGCTGCAAGCCAATTCCTTGTTTTCCGGCTTGCAGAGGGTCAGACATACAAAAGGACAAGCGATTGCTTAAAAAAAAGACATTACACATAAACTGACGTTGTACACCGTGCCCATATATTTATTACTAGGCGGCATTGACACAATTCGATTACAGCAGATGCATAAATTTATTCTGCGCGAACTTGTTGACCCGTGTATTTGAATCTTTCTTAATGATGCCTAGCGATAATTAATTGTGGATGGACACAGGTTGCATAGCAGGTCGTTTGATCAGCAGCACGTCAAGGCGAGGTAAACTAATTTCCTTCAAAGCCGAACAGCAACGTCTCAAGTACAATGACCTCGTTTATGCTGGGGGTCATTCACATATCATATACGGCCAAACAAATATTTTTTACCTCACACACCTACCCTCTATAAAGCATTTTAACAAAATCTCCACCAATCAACTCAATCAAGCGCCGTATTTATATGTGAATGATCCCTAGAATGCTGTATCATAATTATCTCGCACACAAATGGAGTCTTTGTGCCATGCTACGATTTCAATGTTGTTATTTGAAGGAAGCTCTCAGGTCACGAGCTGATAGCTGCTGATAGCGTTAACATTCTGAAAGTTCTTTAGATTCAAGTGACAATTCAAGAATCGTGCGTGAGTGGCAACAAACAGATGTTCCATTATCGGCAGTTGACAAACTCCAATTTTGTCTTGTCGGCATTGAGAAGAGACTTGAAACAGGTCATCTGGGGGGCCAGCTCTGAATTATAGCCTATAGGAAACGTTGTGAAACATAGAAATACAAAAGAACCCACTCGGTGTGAACTTCAAGTATCACTGATCTATTTTCAAGTGAGAAGCGTGCCAGCATATGGATCTGTATTTGCCATTGAAGCCTTAGGTCAAATTTACCACTCAGTATGAAATCAAAGTTGCACATTCGGTCCAGTAATGACACGTATGAGAGTGAGTGCAACCTGACCTCATCACTCAAAATTTCAATACACCAACTTACGGTTATTCCAACTCTGGTGCATCAATGAATTGTTTAAAATTTACTACAATATCATTGGAAAAAATGGTACAGAATAGGCCTACATCTGCAGGCGCAGAACTGCTTCAAACAATCCTTAAAAACTGGCTCAATTTTTCATAAATCAAATAATTTTTGATGCTTACATAACTAACTAACCTTCTTTTTTGATGTCTAATCTGTTTATGTCCATGTTTTCACACAGGTTTAGACGTCTGCGCCCTGATCAGGACTGCTGGAGCTGGGTTTTTACGACCGGATGCCCTTCCTGACGCCAAACAAATAAAGAATTATCTGGAAAGGGGTTTTTGATGATTACATGACACTTAAAATGCTATTGGGCCTACTATATTCATGGTAAACTATTTCAGTACAGCCCTGTAGAAAAACCAAAAACAATAGCATGCAACGCTATGTTAATTGCAATGTAATCCTAAATCGAAGTAAATATTCAGTTTAACTGACATAAACAATTTTCATACAAATTACAAAATTGCATGAACGCAGCTATTTTCATCTCTATTTGATTAAGTTACGTTACTTTGATGAAAGTTTTTCTGTGCTTACATGTTCAGTATACATATTCAATGTTACGTGTTCAGTTTCACACTATAAGTAAAAACTGAGTATAAGCATACACTAAGGCCGTTTTGCACATGAAATTTATTAGCGTACAAAACGTAACCGACATTAAAATAAAATCATCACAGTGTCAACAAGTCATGATTGTTGCCATGTGTAAATTTACAAATAAAACCAACGTTCTAGCTTTAACTAAACTGTCACACAACTTTCTGCAAGGCATTCGACAAGTGCCCAACTCAATCTAGTTTTAGAATTCTTTATTGATATTAAACTCAAGATAGACCTCCTTCAAAGGGGTCAATCTTTTTACCAATCGGGCCAAGCGGTGATATGCACATTATTATAAATCGACAGAAAGAGTTAAGCAATGAGTAAGTCTCACTGAGAAAGTGCGGGCACTGACTGAGCAAATTAACAATAATAATAATAATAATATTAATGGATTTAAAGTCTGTTTCAGCGTCCAGGGACGTTATTGGGGACCTCCCAATGCCATGGACAACCATCAATTTAAATACAAATCAATTCATTTTAATAATAAATTCAATATCAAGTAAATAATATACGAACTGCCAGGCAGGACGCGTCCCCTGTAGACGACGACGGTGTTCCCGCCACAGTGCTGCTGCTCCACGATGACGTCATCCGTCGGGTCGATGACGTACAGGTTGAGGCTGATGCCGGGGCCCACGTAGTTCAAGGTCACCTCGGCGCTCTCAGACTTGGGCTTCTCTTCAGCCGGCGGCTGAATGTCACAACACTTCTTTGGTAAGCGTCAGCGTATCATCCTATCTTTGTTTTTTTTTTTAAATCCCGCAATTTCGTGTTTTAAAATAAGAACCTAACGCCGGTTTATTTCAATGTCTTCTTAAATATATTTGATACATTCTGCTAATGCAAAATTTAGTATAAATATCACTACAACTTTCAATATTACACATTCAGTAAATGCAGCATTAGGCAACAGCACGTTTCAAATGTTTCAGTTAAATTTAACTCAAAACTAATATGGGAACGGTCATTTAAATCGCTGTTAATCTAAATTTTATGCTTGGCTAGCGACGTCGCAGTGCTCATTATTATGCATTTTCCAAGTTGAACGTATTATATGACCATTCTCCATTCATACATCTTCCTTCACGATGGAGACATTGCCCCCCACCCCCCTGCAGAACTCACGATCAAGGGGGGGAGCGCCGACAAAGAATTTTTCCTTCCGTGAAAAGCTGCCATGCTCATGCAATTTTTTTTCATTTTCAGTTATTTATCTGTGTTATGAGTTATGAGTTAGGAGTTATTTATCTACAAATTTACAAATGTATAGCTTTAGATTCAAAACTGCAGACACAAATCATCTTTTAGTACTGGACACTTCAAATTACAGCTGTACACTCTGTGTTCAACTGCGCGTTACAATGTGCCCTGCAGCACACATCATTCAATCATTCCACAACAACTTCACAATTCTTTTTTAAAGGTTGTTGCATATTCACTAGGTTCTTAAATATCTTCCTCCACGACTACCGGCTGTTTGGGCGCCCTGGTCGGGCGTCCCTGCGCGTCGGTCGGCTGGATGCGCATGCGACCCCGGCGGGAGCTCCTCGGTGACCCCTGATCCCCCGAGGGCGGGGGCTTCTGACCGGGCGGGGGGCGGGGCATGAGGGCGCCGATCGGTAAGGTTGGCAGCTGTTGGTAGGGCGAGTCGGCGGGCCACTGCTCTATCGTGCGACTCAGCTTGGCGTAGTCCCACAGCGAACGATGCTGCAGCTGTGACCGAACAGAACAGAACAATGCAGAAGAAAACAAGATCCAGTAACAAAATGCAATACGTGCACAGAAATCTGCTCACTTTGTAGGAAACTAGTGAATTTATTTTTATTTTTATTGATGTTGAATAAATCTTTTAATAGTATCCGTCAATAAAATATGCAGAATATACCTAAATTACAAAACTATAGAATCAGTTTAAAAGATGCTTGTCTGTAATTAAAGTACTGCCATTCAAAATACATGTAGCCTACTAACAAAATAGCCTACTTTGTAGGATGTGTGGGTATGACATTAAACTACATTCGGCACCCTGCCTCTGATTGTAACCATTGGGCAGGTTTAGATGAAGGAAGGGCATCAGGTTCTTAAAAATCTCTGCTCTTTTCACGCCCCCGGCAGGCCACGGGCAGCCCACGGGCAGACCACAGGCAGAACAAAACACGACCTTGTACTCTTGGCTCGTCCCAGTGTCTTTGAGACGATGTTCAGGTCGGGGGTATTTAACACTGGGTGAGCGGTGCTCGGGAGGACTGCTAGCCGGGGCTGGGGAGGTGGAGCCAGAGTTTGCGGGCCCTATTTACGAGGGGGTAGAAATGCTGGACCAATGTCCATCTCCTTAATTGATTAAGTGTCGGCTTAATTGCAGTTTCCTCCTTCCCCTGAAAGCTTCTCAGCTTCCGATACTCCTCGCGGGGTCAGGGCGCGTGAGAGCGTGCGCTTATCACTGCACATGTCCAACTTGTGCCAGCACAGAAAACGTACCGGGAAAACGAAAATGATGATTATGATGATGATGTAGGTTGTATAAAATGATCGGTACCGGTGGGATGATAGTTTAGCTTTTTGCTCGATGAGCTAGTTCATGTCCAGTAGCGAAAGCATAAAATTTATTTAAAATATCAATTCAAGCAAATAGTAGCCAAAATCCTTCTAACAAATGACTTTAATAACGACATGACTTGACGCAGTTCTGCAAAATCATCCAAATCACCAACTGAACCATGATCACGCATGGTCTATGACATTTTGGTGTATTAGTTTGTGTGACAAACAAATACACAAAAGTCTAAAAAGTCTTCGCCAAAAAACTAAATTGAAACTGAAAACATTCGCAAAGGCTACACAATGCTCAAAAATCAATTCGATGACAACACAACAATAACTCACAACGACGGGCAGATATCTCCCATCGCCCCCTCCTGCCGCGCCGTTCTGCGCTGGCTTAGGAGTCCTGCCGGTCCCCATCGAGTCCTGCGTGCGCTCCCTGGAGCCCTGCTCCGGGAGCCCGAGCTCCCACTCCCGAGACCGAGCCCCCTCCCGGCGACGCCCCGACCGGGGCTGGCGACCCGAGCCCTGGTCCTCACGCCCGCTGCCCTCCCCCCCACGGGACACGTTCTCAGTGCTCTGCGAGCAGCAATATGTATCTTAGTCACGCAACAGTAAAGTAAACAGTAGAAAGTGTAGTAGGCCTACTACCCCGAGTAATATGGAATTCTAGTAAAAAATTAAATTGAAGTCTGCAGTGCTTAATTACATTAATGTCTGAGCTACAAATAAGAAATATCAAACAGTTAGAATTTTTTTCTGTTTTTTCATCTTGCTGATGAAAGATTTCAGATGTGTTCTAAAGCAATCACTACGTGAGTACACGGGATCTCTACTCCGCCACTTATAGCAGCTTATCAATATTCATGATCATCAATGACTCCCTAAATTAACCGTCAGCAAATGTGGAGTCGAGTATCAATCGACATACCCCCATACATGGGCTATATATACCGAGATCACATAATGGGTACTTGAGAACTTTCAAGAAAAGTTTTGAATCTTTACTGTATCTAGCAGATTGCATTCCAGTGTATTGTGGAAAAAATATGTATTGTGATTGTGATTGTAAATGTATTGTGATTGTAGAAAAAATTTAAACTGACGTCAGCATCAAAGCATTAGGACATTGCAGCCAATGCGCCTGACATCGACGACCCCGCCCGTGGTCACATACATGATCCACCATATGACGCTCTATTTCCGGTTTATCATGGAAGAATACACCCAGCCATCAGTTAGTTGCCACACTAGCTGCCAGGCGACAGCTGATCAGTGTAGGAAACTGCAATGCAGCACCGCTGCAGCGCTGATTACAGGTGTTGCAGCCTGCTCAGTCGCTACTTGACGCACAGAGCCTATTCAACGTTCAAGCACCACGATTCCCTGCATCCAATGAGCACATTGAACAAAGGCATACATTGAAGGGGCATGTAGAGGCATTGCACAACTTTGTTTCATTAGAGTACTGTTAATCGCTTACCCCAGCAGGTCGAGGAACAAAGAATAGAATTGCAGCCCAGAGCTACCGGGCGAGTTGTAAAAGGCGACCAAAGAAGGGGGAGCGGTTTAAATTGTGGGGTCCTCTTACACAAAACTGGAAGGTAATAGTCTTCATTGCTCACACACGGTCCTTAAATTTTTTAAAGAAAAAGAAGTAATCGTCAGTTTGCAACTATATGCAGTGCTTCTTACAAAGCTACTGCACAGATATAGTCGTAGTGAGTGACTGAGTGGCTTCTTACCAAGCTCGTTGTGTTGGATAAAAATGGAATATTTCTGGAATCTGTTTCCATTTGCAAAAATAATCCTCAAATGATTTTTACAAAAAACGTCTCAAGCTTCAATTACGAAATGCGCCATAAAAAACAAAATCCCAAGTTATCTTAGAATTGCGTTAAAATCAGATCCCTCAATCTTTGACATATTCCCAAATCTGTGATCTATCAAAAGCAATGGCATCACTGCTAAGTTTATACATAGTGATGCTTCTCACTACTGATTTTACTAACAAATCTGTGCAAGGGCGGTGCTAATTGGTACGTACTCAAAGTTTAAAACATCCCGCTACGTGCTAATTGACAGCCCTGCGGCCCTGCCTCTGTGTGTAATGATGTAGCCTACATGTAGGCTACTAAAATCCGCCCGAGTTTATTATCATTGGTAATCTCTTTCCTCAGGCTCCTTTTAACGTTTCTTTTCAGTATTTTTCTGTATCGGTCAGAAGGTTTCTACTTGATATTTTTGATTTCATCCTCCGCAAAATCGATAGCAGACTAATCAGTGACACTGTTGCTGCGGCACGCTGCAGGCTAATTAATCCTGTAAACTGCTGTTTAACCACTAATTGGATCGTGCAGGGTATTACAAACCCCATTTCAGGTGTATAAATATCTTTTATTCACCACAAGCGTTTCTAGATACAACATCCACAGGCTATTAAGTTCCAACTAGATCCTATTATCCATCGTCGAATAAATCCTATTGGAGGTGAAAAGACTTAACAGGATATTTAAAAAACAGCTAAACCAGATTTTGAAAGATAACAATGAAGACTGGCAAACTTATCTAGTGGCTATTGGCCACTAGATAAGTTCACAACAACACAGGTCAAGATAGAAGTCGAGATCAAAGTGAAGGGTCTATGAAACAGGGGTGGCAAACTCACGCGAGCGGGGGGGGGGGTGCTGACGGTGACGGGCTTTTTTCAAGCGATTCTTGACATTTCTTATCTATTGTTGTCTCTGATTAACACTTTTTGCCAAAGTGAAGCCAGACAGGCCAACCATTTCTGATTGGAGACGCCTATAGTATGGTTTTTTGTAGTATTGGCGTTCCCTATTCGATGGTATACCATCTAATAGGAAACGCCAATACTACAAAAAACCATACTTTCTGTTGCAATTACGAATCCAAAAATATTTGGGGCGCCAATGGGAACGCGAAGCCTCGATAGGGGACGCCTGGCGTCTCATTGGCATACGTTTAGAACCGCCACTGTTAAGAAATCCAGCCTAAGTGTCATCATTGCTCACTCTGACGTATTGGACGAGCTCCGCCTTGATCAGCTCCGACAGTTTCTTCTTGGTGTCGCTCTGGCGCAGTCGCTCGTCCTCGAGGGTGCGGTAGATGGAGTTCATGGCCGGCATCTCGTCCGCGCCACGCCGCGCTGGCGACACCTGACGGTGGGCGTTCAGGCGATAAGTAGCCTCCGTCACCACCTCCCCCTGCTTTGTGATCTGGGCGAAAATGCGTTTTGACAAAATTGTTGTCTCCAAAACCTTGCAGTACGAGTATGTTAGCACAATACCACCAGAGTATGGTTTAGCCCTAATAAAATGAGAGTAGCGTTACGCCTGCATCCTGTCAAATAGGGGCGTAGCGCTCTTTTCAAGCTTTTAAAAACCGCACACACCCATTGGCTTAGGGCTACGCCTGGAAAGTTAATTTAAACGCGTAACGTTATAATTTCAAGTAAGGCCCAAAAGTTTTAAAAACATGTTAGTTTTGGCGTTCTACGCCTACAAAACTTAACTCTGATGAGCACTATCAAAATCAGACATGATGATTGGTTGATACTTAATCATTTAAAATATAAGTTCTCAGACTTGGTCATAACCAAAGGATTATGTCAGAAGAAAATAAGCGTTTAAAATGTGTACATGCGGAAGAATGGGAAAAAATTTCTGGACAGAGAAGAAGACTAACGAAGCCGTACTAAAATAAGAGTAAGAAACCCGAACGAGGTTACAGATGATAAATGGATTTTTTTTAAACTGGATTGAACATCATGAGAGGGGAGGGACTGAGGAAAATCGTCATGCATGAGACAATGAACGGAAGAGTGGGCCAGAAAGAAAGCGAATTGGAATGATAGATGATTTGATTGGGAAGGAAACGTATGGAGCGTCGAAGAAAATGTCCGAGGAACGGTAAGGGTAGAAAAGTTGGATGCCAGGGACCGTCCACGCGGCAGCACGTTTGACAGAGAGAGAATATAATTTGCATTTTTATGTTCAGTAAATATTGAGAAGACAATCAGTGCACAGCGATGTACTGATCGGACGCGTTATTAAACACGAGCTTTGTTTCGCGGTTCTTACCCCCTGTACAGCAGCAAAATGAGTGACTCTGTGTCCAGTTCAACCCTTTAAAGATACCTAAAATATAGCAAACACCTAACTATTAAGCTTGCATAGTACTACAGCTGAAGACGAGATTGTTGGGAAGTTGTTTAGCTACCAGCCCGGCGCGCAACAGCTGACGCCTGCGTCGAGTGTCGGCGAAGTAGCTCTCGAGGTGCGGGTCCGTCAGACTGTTGTACTGCTCCGTCTCCATCCTACGAGCCAACCCATCGATAGCTGTGTCACTAGTCACTCTAATCACACTACTGTGTCACAAATCACTCTAATCTAATCACACTGCTGTCTCACAAATCACTCTAATCACACTACTGTGTCACAAATCACTCTAATCTAATCACACTACTGTCTCACAAATCACTCTAATCACACTACTGTGTCACAAATCACTCTAATCTAATCACACTACTTTGTCACTAATCACTCTAATCACACTACTGTGTCACTAATTACTGTAATTACACTACTGTGTCACTAATCACTCTAATCACACTACTCTCCCACTAATCACTCTAATCACACAACTGTGTCACTAATCACAGTAATCACACTAATCAGGTGCATGTAACTTACATGCTGCCATCGGCAGCATGTATGTCAGCAGCATATAAAATCTTGATTTTCATCACTTTTAGCACATCAGCAGTTTTCAATCAAGATGAATTCTAAAAACTATGTCTACTACATTTTGATCTCTATTGCGTTTAACATGATGAGCATGATAATGATGATCTAGAGATCATTTAGCCCTAGAGCATAGTGCATGGCAGACTATTAATGGTTCTGGACACTTGTGGTGAGAACCACTTAGGCCCAATATCGGATCTCACTTCTATTCCATTGAACGCGTTGATGCGTTCTCGACGGTGACAGTCGGACAGATCAATCGCTCTATATTTGATCAGTCCTAGTGCCGACCGCATGTGGATCAAGCTACGAGCTGACAAAACGGTCACAGACTACCTAGGCTGCAACGCTGTCACGATGACGTGTACGCTAGTCAACACGTAACCAGCCAATCGAATCTTTCAATAAAGCTGCGCAACATGTTCGATGACGTAGTCTAATAATAGACTAAAAAACCCGCACCTACACATAACGTGCTTCAGATGTTTACCGGAAGTAACTTGGTCTCGTGAGCCCAAATCGGTTCAAGTTGACATGCAAAAGAATTAATTGGCTTATGAATTATCATAGATTTAGGCCTATACATTACCACATTTACATTTCAACTCGAGTAGGCTAAGGATCGTAATCTGAGGATTTAACTAACTAAAAGAGAGTACGTTTATAAACAGATTTTTATAGGCTTTTTTGGGGTATCAAATGTTCCGCAATTTCATTTATTGCGCAAAAATCGCACATTATGTTACGGTATATATATATTTGAAGTGTTCCAACATTCTTGACTAAATCAGCACTATCTTATGTAAAAAATTGTTAAATGTCAAACAGTAACTTTTGTAATCCAATCGATGCATTTTCATTTGAAAACATCAAATCTCATTCATACAAACACAAAGTGTGTGCCTGAATTTATATCAGAAGAGTTAGACTGCAGTTACGATGCATCATGAACTAATCGAATGCGTTGAGTGTCAGAGATCCCGATCGAATTGACATTAGGAATTCTGGAATATTTGATTGAATTGAAGCCGGGCGACACTGGAGCAGTTCAGTAAGTGCTAACTTCACGCACTGATTCGCTTCAAACCTAAGCCTGATAAATATTTGGCAGGTTTACGCTAAGTCAATCAACAGTAAAATTGAAGTCATGATGACGCTGCCGTTGCATGGGAATAATCTAATAGTTAATACATAATCACATAAAATCCGTTCAAAAACATCATATATAACATCAATAGATATTAATATATATTCATTACATCAATATGTATTAATCAATATGGCCTATATCACATGTTTATTTATTTATTTTAGGGACCGCGTGTTACACACGAGGGCTATATACAATCCGGTTCTGTGCAAGAGAGCCGGCACAGAACCGCTCCCCCTTTCCTTTAGTCGCCTTTTACGACAAGCCCGCGGAGCTCTGGGCTGCAGGCCAATACTTTGTTCCCCGGCCTGCAGAGGTAATATATATCACATACATATAAATCGTCATCAATAATATCACATCAACAACACATAATCTGTTTATATACAAAATCTTTATTCTAGGCCTACTCCTATTTGCTAAAGCGAGTTTTTTAGCTTACCCTACAAACATCAATTTGTGAAAACTAGTGTGTGAAAACAATTGCACAGGTGAATGTGGAAACGATAGAATGTGCATTGAATTATTGTGTGAAAAGTATCGTGTGGGAGATGCGTTACACATGCAAACCAATGAGCAGCCCGCACCGTGCTCAAGCTACCAATGGCAACAAGGGGAGTCTACGTGAATCAACACAAGAAGTCACGACCGGGGAGGGGGGGGGGAGTGCTGACGGAACTTTTTGGTGGCCATACTTAACAGCGCTTGTTCATATCTGAGGCAATTCTTATGAGTGATTGTTTTCTGTCTCTATTTCTACCAGTACCTGTCCTTTTTCAGATCATTCTGACCACTTTTTCTCTTCCTTGCGCAACTCACGACTCCCCATGGGGGAGGGCGGTGGTGGAGTGCTGACAAATTTTTTGGAACCCATTCTTAACAATCACAATGTCCACTTTTGTAGGCCATTCTGACTAATAAGTTTAAGTTTAACTTAACAAGAAACTGTGACAAAATTGCGACCCAAAATCAACCCAAGATAACAAAGGGGGTCCGACCATCCCGGAATGACGGAGACTTTTGAGCTGCATAGAAGTACAGTATATTTCTTTTCTAGACTATGCTCTTTCACTTTTTCCATGCATTTTAAATTTTAAACCAATTCTTAAAACTCCTTTTTCATTGAATTTTGGCTATTAAATTTAGACATAGAACCCGCCCGAGGCAACAAGGGAGCCCCCCTTGACAAAAGTATAAATCCTTATTTGGTGATAACAAGGAGGGTCAACCCAGATAACAAGGGCGGCTTGACTGCCCGTGTCCACCTGTTACTCGAGCACTGCGCAGTGTGCACGCGTAAAACACTTGGGCTTAATAAGCGAAATACTATAGGCCTACGCTGGCTGCAAATTCAACAAAAAACAAATATATAAAACAACAAAACTGAAAATGTTTTCAGCCAAAAAATCAGTCTTCACGTACCAATTTCTATTTCAAGAGAAATATCAGCATCTAGTATAATCATAGTCTATTAATTACTGCAACACACCTGCGTCAATCTACGCTTGTTAACTGGAACAAACATCAGCCCCTGGCGTCTACCGGGCAAGGTAGGTTCAATGCTTAGGGGTCAGAAACACTTCCCTCTAGCCTCGATATCGCTACCTGGGATCACTGATGAGGGCGGGGATCTGCTATTGCGCACATAGGCATGGAGAAAATGATCATATCGTGTCGTCGAAGTGCCGTTACTACTGGCAACCTCTCACTCTCGGTTTGTGCGCTACCGAGCGAACTAAACCCGGCACCGCTGCTGGCGATCGATATCCAACAGATTACATGTACATATATGCTGCCGTTCTCAAGTAGTGCCTAATGCCCATGCAATCAATCTGTTAAATCACCATACGATCGGTTTCTTCCACGTTCGATTTAAAGGCCGATAATTAAGCATCTTACATCTAAATACATGAGACGGCGCCTGTCGGCAAATTATCACACGCAATCGAGTCCTATGGGCTGCATTTTAAGTATATCAATATGTGTAAGGATGACTATTTAAGTATATCAATATGTGTAAGGATGACTATTTAAGTATATCAATATGTGTAAGGATGACTATTTAAGGCTATATACACTGTACATGTAGCTAATTTTCTACAACATCTACAATGCAGGCCTATATTAGAAGTATTATTTATTTTATTTATTGGAAGTTTATTAGTAAGCGTACACAATGAAACACAGCTTGGATAAAAACGCATAGAAGCTTACTAAAAGGATCACTTAAGGCTATTAAAGCTCTTACAAAGCTCCTACAATAGAAATTGTTGATAGCATACAGTCATACAGATCAAGTTATGCATGCATTAAAATACAGTGTATGTAACAGAAAAAAATTTAAGTTACATTACCGGGTAAAAACACACACAATTTGATAAAACAAAAAACATCTTATTGCTATGATAAAAACGTGAGTATAAGTCAAAATTAATCAATCCATTCATTGTAGGGTAAAAGTGTCCACTTGTCTACACAAAAATTTGGACAGATTAGTCAGTTTTAAGCCTCTCTTAAATTCAGGGAGCGTGGAACTGTTAACTAAGGAATGAGGGAGGGCGTTCCAGACAGGTAGAACTATGAACAAGTAGAACTATGAAATGCAGCAAGAATAGACATATCACAGCAGTGAATAGGAATGGCATACCTGCATTGAATCATGCAATCCGACAATCAGAGTATAACATTGCCGAACGACAACTAAAACAAATCTGAATTGAGATGCTCAAAATACATTTCCTTCAAGGCGATATCTTGTGAAACTTAATTGGCTTTTTTCATCCATTTGAACATATCAAAAAGGCTAAAAAAGAAATATTCGCAACATTTGTGGACAAAAATGTACGCTTCTCCTTCACTGATCTCTTCTAGTATTAGAGGCTTTGCATCGTCAGAATCATTGGCGCCGCCAGCTATGTGGCACTGTGGCGCACGCCACACCTGAACTTTTCACATAAAATTTCTTTGAGGCTTAAGCCTAAGCTTAAAGACCGCCTCTCTATTATGCAATGTGAACTGTAGATCTAACTCTATACGCTCATGCAATCAGTCTATCATTGTTACAATCAATTTTTTAAACCCGCTTTGATGTTAGTGTAACAGTTAAAACTGTGAATATTGAGTATGCAAATTAAATTATTAAACTCACATATATTTTGCAAAGTTTCATGTCCCACATCTGAACTAAAATCCTGGCTACGTCTCTCGTCAGAACTCAATTGTTAGCGCAGGACTACCTTGAGATAGACCTAAATAAAATGGTTCAAACTGCTTAGGCCATTAACCCCCCCCCCCCCCTCCCTTGGCAAACACTATCACCCAACCACTATAAGTGTGTTACAATAACCACTAATCCCACTCCACCATGTCCTTTTTCTTGCTGGAGATTAAAAATAATCAAAATGTGGAAATCAATTTTTGTTCCCCGCCTCCACACCAGCGAAATTTGGCATGACGTCACGCATATCAATACTCCCTCCCACCCTCTATCCTGTCGCAAATTGTCACACTTTGTCAGGGGCTTAGCGTGGGGTGGGGCAGGGGGGAGGCATTGCCCCCCTGCTGGAGTCTCTGCCCCCCTGCTGGAGTCTCTGCCCCCCTGCTGGAGTCTCTGCCCCCCTGCTCCCAAAAAAGTTACTATTAGCTTATGGGCTTGTCTCTCTTGCTCTCTGTGAAAATAAAGCCTTTGCCCCCCCTGCTCTGATGAAATAAAATATATGCCCCCCTGTTTTGTGTAAAGTAAAG
>JAQIWG010001730.1:0-23093 GCA_034695025.1 Chamaedrilus cognettii | reverse complement strand
AATTTGAGTGCTCCTCATTCCATATCCTAAGCAAAATTAGCAACTGTACGGAAGCGATTTGTGACGACAAAGTGATTACTTATTCCGTTCTGCGCAGAACTCACGAGCGGCGCGGGGGGAGGGGAGGGGGCGAGAGCGGATGCTGTCGAAGTTTCTAACAGCCATTCTCAACACATTAGAAACGGTGCTGTAATTACTGCGCAGACTCATAGGCCTGACTGCATCCGCGCATGATGACGTTTTTGTCACTTTCTTACTACTGCACAAAATTATCTTGTACAACTGCGAAGTAATATGTTCCCCGGTGTTTCCCATCAAAAGTTACCGTTACCCCCCCCCCCCCCCCCTCTTCTCCGCGTTCGGGACGCGGACTTGTGAAAAGTTCCATTAGTGTATCCTCTGCTGACGTGATCACCCGTTAGCACCTCGAGTGGAATTTCGAGAGTTTGGCGCTAAAGGTGCACGTGTGCATCGGCAGTCAAAAAGAGACATGGGATTTTTAAAGTTTGGACTTGAATTATTGATCATCATGTCTGTGTCAGATAAAATTGCGAAGTACAAAATTTTAATGTGTGTAAGAAGAGTTGATGTCTATTACATTGCATTTGAATAACATTTCCTGCGCTTTATAAACAACCTGTAAACACAGAGAAGCTGCAACTTTTGCTTCTTTTGTACACTTCTAGCTCCCGCTTCTGCATCTGTGCACATTTGGCTCTCAAATTCGTCGTTTACTGTGGCCACTTTAAGTCGCTTGTGCACTTACCGCAGCCAACTTATGCTTGCGCCCTCTACGCACTAACTTGTAACTCGTCTCTTACGCACGTCTAGCAGCCAATAATTATTGTCCACTGTAACCCTATTAGTAGGGCATTAGCATAGTAGACTTAAATAGAGTCGAGCCTCGGCAAGCATCGGATTGTAATAGTTTGTTTTACTAAAGCCTATATGCTGCACTAAAACTACATGTACAGCCCCCGCCCCCTCCCTCCGTCGCCGAAAAAACGCCGAAACTCAGGATTTCTGTCACGCCGAAACCCAGGAATTTCTGTCACGCCGAAACCCAGGAATTTCTGTCACGCCGAAACCCAGAAATTTTTGTCACGTCGAAACCCAGGAATTTCTGTCACGCCGAAACCCAGAAATTTTTGTCACGTCGAAGCCCAGAAATTTCTGACACGCCGAAACCCAGGAATTTTTGTCACGCTAAAACCCAGGAATTTTTGTCACACCAAATTTCTTTCATGCCGAAATCCATAAATTTCTGAAAACCGAGGAATCAACATAATATAAATTAATTAATAATTAGGAAAAGCAACTGGATATGCAATCACCTAGCCGTTGCACGTATGTAAATAGAACGTCAATTACAGTTGGCCTACATGTATACTGGCTCATGTCTTGTTAGTCTAACGTTGTTTATGCACCTTTAGCGCTAGAACGAATTGTATACCTGTATGTTGGTATAAGTGCGCTTATGCTCTTTAAGTTTTAGAGAACATCGCAAACAGCTCAAAAATGACGATCAAAAGTATCCTTTTCTTCTTTATCTTAATATATTGAGCTCTGACATTTTGCAGTGCAATAGACTACATCGTAATACAACTTTGTGCTGCCATTACAGGTCCAAACGGATAAAATGTGCTTTTATGCAGCACTTTTGTACTAAACCATCGATTTGTCTTACGAACGCTCATGTTTGTATAAATACTGCGTAGATTTATTAACGCGCTGTCGAAGAAAAATTGACAAGCATCGAGGCTAAAAATTGACAGGCATCAAGACATGTGATCTACATGCAGCCTAGTAGACTTACTTCACTGCATCTTTCATGTAACTTTGACATTCTCACCACAAAGGCGACAAAACTCAATAATGAAAAGACGGCGAATAGGCTAGTAATCTTGACGAGCGTACTTCCGTAGTCGAACTTCAGGGGGTTTATATTATTTATTTATATATATTTATTTATTTATTTTAATTTATTATATATAGTTATCCTCCTACAATATAGCCTATCCCTGACATGACAATTTGTTATGATTGCATTTATGTGCTTATTCATTCTCAATGAATACGATCATTCATTATTCAGTCCCAAAAATGCGTTTATTTCAGTAAAATTACCTTGATGAATCATGGATCATAAGATCAGTATTCGAATCACAATAAAAAGGGCTTACAATACAAGACAAATTATACATGACGTAGTTCTTTATTTACGTAATTGCGTTAGTAAGCCCATACGGATTCCGGAAGGGGCCACAATCCAACAATATCAGCGACACACACATTATGATGTAAAAAATAAAGCAATGCGGCATTTTCATTTTATTTTAAATGTCATTTTTGTACTAAAATAGTTTAAGCCAAGGATAAGCAGCTTAATCTCTGGCATGTGAAAGAAAAAGCACACAACGCCGGCAAACAGCAAGCCATATCGGCGTGCACAGCTTTTATAGTACAAATAAAGAATTTATCATGTTGGCTTGCATTCTTGGCCTTCGCATGCACGCGCTACAAGTCAATGATCTTTCATAGGAGAGAAAATGTCACCCAGTTTCTCATAATCCTTTTACCGTTCATAAGCCAGTAATTTGATTGGTATGGAGCGCCCCAAAGGGTCAGCATCCTTTTAGCCGCTTCTTATATCCAGGACTTCCAACTCCCTGCAAGATATATCAGAAGCAGGCGGCCATTCATCATTTCTCATGCAACGTCCTTTAATTCCTGATCCTATTCCACCCACCCCCTCCTCCTACTTGGCCTTCAGTGTCTGACCCCCTCCCGCATAATTCCTATCGTCAACCTTTATTCATACAAATCGATACAATTTTCCCCTCGCTTGAATGTCGGCCTCTGTAACACGCCACTCAGAGGATACTTTTGAAAAACATGATTCTCGTCTTTGGCAAACTAGGTTTTCAAACGCTAGTATTTTAAAAGAATCGTGAGGACGTTCAGAAGCGAGATCGACACTTGTTTTCCACCGAGATGAAATTGTAACCGGGTCTATTTCGGTGCGCTGCATATTTATTGTTGTTGCAAAACTTGCATTTCAGACACCATGGTATCACACCGTCCATACGACGCTTTCAAAATCACCGTCTGAACAACCTTGCTTTTTGATATAGCCTACTCATTTTTGACAAACCATGGTATTTTAGAAACAAGCTTTTCAAAAGCATCGTGTGATTTCCGTGTGATACTGATAACATTACCAAGAAATACAATATCAGATATGTATAACGGATATGAAGAGAGTTTGGAGCCCTCCTCTATATAAATGCTTAACTTGTGGAGGTCCGCGTTACATACAATTCAATTTTTGCGGGGGCATTGTTGCATGTTTGTCAGCGTATCGTAGTCATTTGTTGTTCAAAAGTTTTATATATATATATATTTGATATGGTACTCAAAACTATTGTCAAGCGCAGTATGACAGGCTATAATTAACACGATATATGAGAACAGCCTGAGTTTTAGTCCACTCTGACTGCACGGCTGCATGTTCATTGATCAACGCGAACAACTAGCATACGTGTACGTACAAAGTTATATCCCGCTTCGTAATGGTGTTATGGTCAAAATTGATCACCGATTTCAACTTCAAGTTATCCAAAAATCCAAAGCTATCCGCAAATTTCGTTTTAGTTGATTGCTCTCTATCTCATTTCGTCTTTTTGTATCCCCCCCCCTTCCCCCTGCCATTCAATTCCTTTCGACGGATTGTGGGCCATCTCCTCGGCTTAGTCAATGACTGTTTATTCGGGGATTATTTCTCGCGCTCGGTTTATTTCCCCGACCGCTCCACGGCGTCTTCCATTACGGCTCCAGCGGCAGCATCTAACACTGCTGGGGCGCGAATCATGGCCTGGCCGTCACGTTCTGTCACATATAGGCAACGTTTGACTGTCGACTGCTGATGTTCGATATAAGACCCGAGCATAAATGCGAAGACTCGTTAACGAAACGTTTTTCATTGTCGTGACCATCCTTCGTCATAAGAGACCAATCTTCAAATCGTCATAAAATGAATTTATAAATAACGGTTTGCTAAGGGACACTTTTTCGACATTGGGTGTCCGATTTCTTGTTTGGAAATGTTGTGAAATGTTAATAATTAAGTGACAGACTATACTATATACTGTAGATAAAAAGGACTTTGGTAAAATGCGGACAACGAGACACTTTTAATGCAACCTTGATCCAATGAAATTTTCACTATGGAAACACGGAGATAAATAAAATGCAGTTAAATTAAATTAAATAGTAAATCAGTTAGTTAAATGTACATCACTAGTTTTGGATAGAAAAGTCGAATCCACAGTCGAGTCCCTGCCCTGCGGCCTTGCGTGCTGTAAGGCTGCTACAGTGATAGGACATCAGTTTCAACAGCCACGTCATCTTTGTGCGCTGGGTCATTGCTAATGATTACTAATAAAATTACCGTCCGACATCTTGCGCTCTGATTGCCGCTATAGTTTGTACGTTTTGGCGAAAAGACGCCAGTGCTGGAACTAGGGGTGGAACAAGCCAAGGGGCAGGGGGTGGGGGAACGGACTCTCCAATTTTGACTGCAGTGCAGCAAAGCCCTATCTTGGCCTCGACCCCATTTTAGCAGTGATGATCTAGGCTGACATTTTGGGGAGCATTGTAGTGGCCTTAGGGAGCATATGATGGGTCATTTTTGTGCCCCGTTGGAGGGCTTTTGGGGAAATTTTTGCAAACAAATCACGGTACTTACCCCCTCCCCCCTCATTCCTAACGCTCGCACGTTCTACAAGAGGAGAGTAAGTACCATCCTTGGCTTGACCCCGCTATCCCCAAATTTCACAAAACTTCGTTTCACCCCTGAATCAGCTATACAACATTCAGCATCTTATGCAGATTGAGCGCAGCCTATGTCGCCAGTCAGAATACAGTAGAGTCAACAAATCGCGATGTTAACAGAGCCTCTTATATCATTGCTACCGCCGACATTGACGGCGGAAAATGGTAATACTGTATGCTGCCGGTAGAAAGACTGAAATATGCATATCGGGAGACGAGAGAAGACTGGTAAAACAGATAAAATAGTATGACAGCTGTACTGCCCGTATGGTAATCAGACGTGGTGGGCAAAATCAATGCTTTTCGCGAGTCTGAAACATTTCGCTTGCGGTACATGTATAGGCTAAAGTACCAAAACAACGTGGCCTATAGAGGGCCTGATCTACAAAGGCAGAGGGAGCCTGGGGAAAAAGATTCCTAATAGCTTACATTCTATGACTAGAAATAGAATAAAAAAATTATAATACTGAATAGGTGTTCGCATCTAATAGCATTGAATTTTTGCGTTCGGGCTTCTTAAATCCTCCATAAATCGTTTATCCAGTCCACCTCCCCCCCCCCCTTAACGTTCGTTTCCTTTGATTCATCGAGTAGTCCTAGTGGGGCAGCTTCAGATTGGCAGCAACTCCTCTTGACAAACATTGACCCGGCTTCATAAACAAATTAGAGCCTCGCAAAGTTCTCTTCGTTTCACACAATCCGTGCTCTCTTGCGGTCTAACCGCTGTTGAAAAAGGACCACGGTCCTTCGCCGCTTGAGACTATTCTAGCAGCGACCGCGAAATAGGCTATAGGTTTAGGTCAGGTACTGTTCTGCAACACATCTAGTGGGGCTACAGGGTAACGGGATTTTGCATTGGTGCTTAATTTAAAGGAGCGTCTACCCCTTTGAATTAGGCATCAATTAAAAATAAGCTCATTTGGTCACGGTTAGCAGAATTAGTTGGCTTATATTAGCCTAAGCCAATTTATTTCGTTAAATCGATGGATTTTTTAGTTCAATCATCGATGGGCAAAATTGATTGAGAGCGAAGCAAATGTAAGCTCAGTCGTTCGTAACAGGAGAGAGTGAACCTAGCGTTGACTTGCGAAATCATTCAACGAGCGAACTGAAATATAACGTTTCGCTGTCTGCCAGCTAGGCCTACTCTGCGCAGCCGAATGGCGTCCACGGTGTATGTTTTACGAATCGCGAGATCTCTCTTTCTATTCCGACAAATCCAATCGATTCGCGTCCTGATCGATTGACTCGCATTGATTTTGTTGTCTCACGGTGCAACGTTGGAGATTAGGCGTGAGCCTTCCTGATGGGGGGAGGGGGGGGGGGGGGGGTGGGCGAGGGTGAGGGGAGGGGGTAGGGGCGAGGGTGGGGGGTCCCATTAGCTTGGAGGAAGAGGTTTACGATATTAACTGCTCTGATTCAATCTTTCAGTATTCCCTGAGTTTATTTTAAATTCAGCCGCTTTGTGGTGAATTTTTTTGATCTACCGGTACTTGATCTGTACGATAATTGATGATGATTATAACCTTTAATATTCCTCCCTCTTCGTCTCTTCTTGGACGCTGCAACAGTAAGAGGCAGTTAGGTCTATGGTGTTCGAGACTCTACAGTCTACATATGCGGTACCGAGTTAATTCTTTACCGAATTTAATCGAATCGAATGACCGGGTTAGTGGGGACAAATGTGGTCAAACCTTACACACCACTATCTGGACAATGAATGTCGAAATAAGTTAGAACAATTGCACAAATATTGATAACTGCAGTTTTTATCCAACAACACGCTTTATGCCCAATTGCACGTATTTGTTACACAATTATCACTTTACGTTATATGTTACGTATTATATCAGGCCTGCGCCAAAAATTAAATTTTAACCCCTCCTACCCACCCGATGCATTTATAAAGCCGGGTCAGACCACCTAAAATCTTATATACAATTTTGCTGAAATACACACCCCTGGAACTAAAAATTAAGAAATTGACATCTTGCGACTAAGCCAAAAATTAAAGCAAAGACTTTTCTGGGGGAGCCCATGGCCCCACCTCTGATCCTTGGCGTTTTGAATAAAAACATTTCTCGTCGTGATCATCCTTCATTAGCAAAAGTCTTCTTTAAACAGTTTTAAAATGTCAACAAAAAATGTATGCTTAGTGACATTTAGCGACATTTCACGCCGAATTTTTTTCGATTTTTTTTTATATACGGACCCAACGATTATTGTCTTTAATCTAATCACCTCTTATAACTAGTTATAACAGATCCCGAAATCAAGAGTTAAATAATATTATGTGAATGATTTAGAGGCCCCTTGGTAAAAATATTGATAACTGCTGCAGTGTTGCTGCAGCGGTGTGGAGACTGGAGACACCGCGAGAACACAGATGCAACAGCGGATACAACAGCTGGCACGCGGAGAAAGCGGTTTCTTATCTTCGATGTGGGACTCTCGGAAATCTCTCTGAGCTACCATTAATTATCGTCCGATGGACATTTGAGTTACACTGCAGCAACATGACAGCGCATGCTAAACAAGTAAGTCGAGTGTTAATCTGTGTTTGGTATGCTTTGCTGTTTTATATCGCGACATACGAGCATAATGCGGGTTTACGTGACATCCGAATAGGCCTACTGTTAATTCGATATCGCTTGATTTTGTGTGAGACTTGTGAAAATTACTGTTTTGCGCTTAGGGCTTAGACATACATGACGTTGTAGTTGTAGTCATGGTCTACACGTACAGTGTATGTGTACATCATGACATCTGTAAGCCTTAGTTAAATATGGATTATTTTGAGTAAGCTAACTTTTTGGCAAGCATGGGCTACGGACTGTGAGGTAGCTAATTGTATTGAACAGTTGAACTATGTGTTTAAAATATACAAATTAGTGCAAGGACGCATATTTCATTATAAGGTGTCACATAATAATCGCATAATGAAAGAAGCAATACACACAGTACTTTAACTCAATTAACGCAGTATATTTCATTCCACCCTTCCATGTATGTAAGCTTAATTTAAAACTCTATGCGATCATCTCGAATATAATCATATATAATAATCGTATAACAAGGAGCCAAAGACCTGCTTTGGCTAGCCTACTTCTGTTCTAAAACGTCGCGTCAACATGCAGAAAGTAGGCTTAGTGTGAGTGGCGCGAAATTAGTTATTCCTTTCGAAATGCTCACGGGAACAAACGAGAGAGAAAATGAAAAGAACAAAACGCCGTGTTGATGCTGCACGCACGACAGAGACCAAAGCTGCAGATTGTGATATAGCATATCACAATCTGTATATACTTTAGAATCATGATCTCAGCAATATCTTACGAGGAAGGTATACTGTCATAGTTTGCCCGATCTTAGTAACCCAGTAAGTACGTAAATTAGCAAGGAACATGACGATCAGTCACGGAACAAGCTTTTCATGTTTCATATTCTAAAGACCATACGAACAGTTACTGTCTTTTATATTGTACTGTGATGCTCTTGCAAAGGAAGGAAGAAATTGCCTTTTGTCACGTTTCTTCCGTCTACACTTTTACTAATTTGGTCATACATGTAATTAATATACATCCTGCTTCGAATTGCTTTTTTTCATCGTTACCAATTGCAAAGTTTCTACTTTGTGCAAGTCCTCTCCGCGGCTCTGATTCCAGACGGCGCAATCCCTAGTTTTCACGTGACGTCACATCCGGCTCAAAAACCAAAATGGCAGAGCCTAACCATGCGCTTGCCTCGTCAGTATGACTTAGCATAATTGAAACGCGCGTCTCTTGTGCGCAAGCGCGTAGAAAGCGAGAATAATTTTCTCGTGAAACTCTCCTATACAAGTAGAGCAATCATCGGCAGTAGGCATAAACCGCTCAACGCTTTGATGCAGGGCTGTTTTCAACTGGCTTCGCGGCGTCTATGACGCCAGAAAATTTGTCTATGACGCCAAAAACAAACCGCGGCGTTAAGCGACGCCAAGATATCGCACCCACAACCCCCAGCGTCTACAGACCCCATATTTCAAAGGTCTCGGCGTCGCTGTAATTGAATTATACACGTACATAAGATATTTAAGTACCGTCTTCTGGCGTCAGGACGCCAGAAGAAAAAGCTTAACGGA
This sequence comes from Chamaedrilus cognettii, assembly GCA_034695025.1. NCBI lineage: Eukaryota > Metazoa > Annelida > Clitellata > Enchytraeida > Enchytraeidae > Chamaedrilus > Chamaedrilus cognettii. The sequence continues at coordinate 14,143 of JAQIWG010001730.1, read as the reverse complement.
AGCGCTGCTTTGGTGCCCGCTTATCGAGGAGAATGCTCCTCGACAGCGATCGCCAAGCGCACCTTTGACAGTAATGACCCAATCGACGTCGTGTACCGGATAATGAGGAGAGCATGGGAACAACACGATGTGTTCGCAGCCATTGGCGCTGTTGAATGTAGATATCGATAGCGGGCGGATACAGAAATATTCATTGACAAGGTTTTGGGCCCAGATCGCGTGGGTGGGCGGTAGGGAAACGTCCCCACTGCGAACAAAGGTCTCCCCGCCGTGATTTAGCTGGTCCCGGTACTTTTTTTTGGCGGGGGGTAGTCTATGTAGTTCAGGGATCGTGTGTAGCACTAAGACTATTTACAGCCCGGTTCCGCGTAAGGGAGCCCGCACAAAACCGCTCCCCCTTCTTTAGTCGGCTTTTACGACTCGCCCGGGAAGCTCTGAGCTGCAGACTAATTCTTTGTTCCCCGGCCTGCAGGGGGTATTCCGGTACGTAGCGAAAGGCGACAAAAAATGAGATTGGTTTGGAACAGAAATTGACAGGTTGAATATATTGAATGGTCGGCATTGTTGAGATTGCACGCGCGGAAGTGACACTACCACTATCCCTTCAACAAGGAGAAGGCGATACAGAATGGGAAAAATGAACTATCACTATATAAAGCTGATTCAATCATTTTTTCAAATGATATGAATCGTCACAGACCGATTTGACCGGTTTAGACACGATTAGACTAAGCCCCAGTTGTTCAATAGAGAGTTATTTGAACCATAGTTGAACGATCCAGGATTGTTTGAATAACTCCCCAATACTGGCGTGTTATTCAAACAATCCTGGATCGAATTTTCGCGATCTGATTGGATCGTGACGTAATTTTTGTTCTATGATTATTTAAAACCAAATAACTCTCTCTTGAACAACTGAGTCTTAGTCGTTTTAAAAGTCTGTATTCTGAATTTATGTGAAACAGATGCAGACTGCCTAGCAGATGTAGGCCTAGCTGCTGTTGAGTTTTCCGGTAGCTCAATTGCGTCTTATCAAAAGCGCTTTAAAAAAAAATTATGAAGTGTTTTTCTATTCATCGGATTATTTGCGGAAGAGCATCGGCCTAGTTGCAGCAGTGGACGAGCAGAAAAGAACTATAATTATAAAGCTCTATAATGATCGTCACCGCAGTGCTCATTATATGTTGTAACAGTAGAGGACACATGATGCGGCCTAATGAGTTGTGGCAATGTTGATGCGACAGCAACACGTGTTGCATATTTGTTGTACAATGTAGGTCTAAAGGCGTCATGTTTTGTGTTTCGTGCTACACGTAGGCGGCAGGGTATCGGATAAGTGTGCCACACGGTACCGCGCTTTTAACTCGACACCTGTGTACAAATGTCATGTATTATGCTACAAGCAGGTGGAAGTAAGTGAAGACAGAGCTTTATATAATATTTGATTAACACACCAAGTCAATAGTAGCCACTCAAACAAACGCACAACTAAATACACGCATACAGAATAGAAATAGAAGCACAGGCATAAATAAAAGGTCAATAATTATAGCACGAGAAGGCGAACGTGTGCATCGTTTCTGTGTCAGTAACCTATTGCAATAACATACTTTAGGCATTGAGGAGAAGTAGAGCATGATTGACCGATAAAGTATATTTATAGAACGATGGCTTTCTCGCGATCACTCTCATTGACAACACGTTGACTAGCAGGGTCTACCACTTTATTATTAGTCCCCGATGCGTATTAATGCCTTTAATCCTAATCCTAAATCCTGATCCGGATCTTACTAATCAATAGGATTGGGTTATCATTTGGCAGCAAAACGGCCCGGGATGGTTCCTTTTAAACGTGAGTGTTGTCGGAGATACGCCTGGGGCTGTGCTCGCGCTCAACGCAACGTTGACCGAACACACACTACACAACTCGAGCCGCTTCTCGGTGAAATCACGGAGCGAACAGCGCGGAGTAAATCTCTTTTGATTGCCAGATTTTCAGCAACGAAAATAATGCGCGGCGAGATTAGTTCATATCGCTATTTCAGAATGTACATCTGTAGCCCCCCCCCCCCCCCCGACCGCTGCGGACACAAATCTCTTAAGATTTATTTTGGATTGTCTATATGAGCGGCTGGGATCATTTCATTCAAGGCTTGCATCTTGCGCGTAAAGTCTATTATTATTTTTAGCTTGTCGTCCTTTCAAGCGCAAGTTGGGCTCTACTTCTTCGCATAATTATTGATTGCATTAATTTCGTCATCGCTCTATACAGGCATGTCGCATTTTTCAGAACACAATGTAATGTCTTAATAAGGGATCCTGAATTCTGTTTTCTATTACATCCATGGAGACCAAGCGATTGTCATGAAAGCGTGTCAGTTTTATTAATAACTTGGGTCACGTATTTATTTCTTCTCAATTTATCTACCAGATGCATGTTAGCCATAAGTGCCAAAGCTCGCTTTCAGGAAGGTCAAGTGTACAATAATGCAGCGTGCACTTTACTATGCATCAAGCCAAGAAAGTTGCAAATATTCGCGCTCTGCAGACCTTAAAGCATTGCGACCGGAAGCCCCAAGAATAACGCGAAATGACGGTTTCGATTACAAATCGACAGCGAGCGCTAGTCGCAGTGAAACCTCTGATTTTTTGCTGCCATCGATCGCGTTATGCAAAAATGTGACCGTCGAAATCTCAGAAATAATCGTGTGCGATAATTAGATTTAGCGGGCCGAAAGTCCAAACGTGTGCGCAACTCAAATACACATGTAATGTACACTTTGGGTTATGGCTGCGAAATCGAATTTCTACGCGTGTGGACCTAATTGACGCTAAGTTGACAACCTTGGACGAACTGATGAAGGCTGAAGATGGATTGCAATGCATTGAACATCCTCGCCGATGAGTAAACCTGCATGTATGCTATGGATTTGGCTAAAATTCAGAGCAGGACGGAATTGACGGTATCGGTACCAGAAAGAAGGAATATAGGTTATCACAAATTTGTGCCTTCTTTATTTTTCTGGATGCTATAAGACTCAAAAGATTGCAGGCTGTTTGACTGTGAATGAACGATTGCACGCAGTGAAACAATCAAAGCAAATGTGTAGTAGTACATGCAAAAGTAGTGTAATGCAAAAGTAGTACATAAAATAGGCCTACGGGGTTACTTAAATTGTTCGTGCCTGTACCAGCAATCCCCGTTGGATATAGAGTGAACATGTGAACAGTGGCGGATTAGAAAAATTAATTATTTTCAAATCCGCCTTCGACAACTTATCGAACATTGTACGTTAATCGTTACTATTCGTTCTTAAATTTCAAAATTCGACATCACCAATCGTAGCCTCTTCAGAAACGTTTTCTCAAACCAGACCATTAGTAAATATTTGCAGTTTTTTGTCCATCAACCGGAGCCTTTAATGACTCCGCGACGAACGTTTTTTCTTCTCTATCAGCCGACTACGGACAGTTTCATGAGAGCGATTTTGATGCATCTCTTTTTCGGATCAGACGTCGCGCTACTCCGCCACCACGCGAGCTACTCCACCACCACGCGAGCTATTGAACAAAACAGGGTTTCTGGGATTAGGGTTAGGTTTGGGGAAAAATTTCAGGACCGGGGAAAAATGTTAAAAAAATTCCGTATTATTATTGTAATAAGTATTGTCAATAGTTTGAAGAAGCCAATCAACCCTATAAAGCCTTAATTTCATTTCCATTAAAGTTATTTTTTCCATCTACACGACATGCTATGGCTACATGTATGTACGACATGGACTGCACCATGTCACCAATTCATCGCAGCAAGCCATCGATAACAAATGTCATTTCCGAAACAATTATAGCTAAACCTGCTGCTCTGCTTTCGACTTTTAAAGTGTTCTGAAGATAAAATAGCCATTGACCCGCCAACAAGTTTCCTGTTTGGACCGCACCCTTCTCTCCTGCCAATCCGCCAGTTTCATCAAAACTGCCAGCGGAACAGTGGCGGCTCTGTAATGCTAAGTATTTTAGGGAAACCCAAGCCAAATTTTGAGACAGCTTAGGTTGCCCGGTGAAAAATCTCGTATTTTTTGAGAAATCCTTCGGCATTTTAAAAGGAACAGTTATTTTTCTAAAGGGCAAGAGTGCAGATTTAGGGAAGGGGGGCTTAAGCCCTTAGTTCTACGCTTGGCGCTCCGAGTTCAGCGAATCCTGCAATAAAATTGCTATGCAGGGTACGTAGCGATCGATCGCATTGGATCGGACGCAACAGACAGGCGGAAGAACTGGAGGCGTGGGAGGAGACTGCATGGATGAGTCGCTGAATACCACAATAGTTGACTTTGCTAAGGGCAGGGGGGAGGGAGGAGGGGGGGAGGGAAGGGGCATGGGAAGGGAGCGGAAGACTCGCTGAATACTCGCCTAGTTGTCTTTGACAAGGGCTGGCACGATGAAGCCTCAATTGATAAGATCCGGTCGAAACTGTTCACGAGGATTGGGTTTTAATTTATAAACCCTGTAACATTGTGTAGACCTAATAAAAAATCCGGTAATATTACATGCAGTCAAGTCACGCACATACCTTAACATCGTAAATCGTAAATATAATGAATTTTTTCTGTCTTTGCGCAGTTTCATCAGCTTTAACTATGGCTTAGCCGGAGCTAGCCTGCATTGTATTGATAGTCGAATTTTTTTGCGTGAACGGAATTCATTTTTGAAGAGGCTAGAGGCTAGTTTGGATACGCTAGATCACAAACATTGCATCAATTTCATAATCATCCAGCTAACAGAATTGTTCAAAAAACGCGCAGAATGACTTGCAGATGGACTACAAATTTAAATTTTTAACATACTGACTTCATAAGCCTACATTGCCCATTCAAACTCAATGGAGGTTTCAGCGGATGATGCCTAATATGTTCAGCCCATAGGCTAGCTTTCTGCGATCATGATTTTGCATGCCGGATCTTAAACTTCACGGTTCTATTGTTCAGTTATATGCTAGTATCCGCGAGTGCTTTTTAAACATGTCTTCCAATCGGACCAATCCCCCGCACGAACTATAATTCTCGTCCAAAAGGTCATAAGTTCCTCTGTGCAGACGACTCCAATTATCGGGTCTGTATTGGATGCGCGCCCCTTGTCATAAACAAAACTGAGAACCGCGTCCCCGCTAAATGGTTTCAAGTTTGTAACTGGCGCGATCAACGCCTGCAGTGATGCGGGGGTGTGGGAGGGGGGTCTTGCGGGGAAGAAGTGGCAGAGGGTGTAGGAGGGGGTCTTGAGGGGCAGAAGTGGGGTTAATTATTGCGATTTCGTCATTTCGTTGCATCTCAAAATCTCGCATTCGTCTCCAAAATTTCATGCTCTCATTGCTATTTTGAGAAAGCTGCCATGTTAGGCTTACTTCCTTGTAAAATAATTGTGTCAACGCTGCTGCAATTCTCTCAAATTGTTAAGTCGCGCCCCCTCCCACCAACCCCACCCCCAGTTACTTTGTTAATCAAGCAAGTTAAAGAAAACTGCCTATATATGTTGGCATTTTATATTAAAATATTAGTTTAATATCAATGTATTTTAATTTTACTGTTAGCAAATACGCATTCCGCTTGTTTCAGCAAGCGTAGCCTACAGAAAGTCGGACAAAATGAGCTCTTAAGGATGAGTCATGGAAGACGTGGGCGGGGTTAGATTTGATCGACAGGTGGCTATGATGACGTATGACGAGGAGGCGTGTCTACTGACGCACGTCGTGCTAGGCAAGGTCGACTCAGTGTACGCCTGGCTTAATTCTTCTCGAGGTATGGCTCACTTCTTGGGGGTTTTTCTTTATTCATCAAATTTTTTATTGCGCGCTATGTCTATGCGATTGTATCGAAATGATAATCGCAAAAACATTCATATAGCCAGGAGCATAATGAAGAAAGGCCTAACCAAGTCTTAATTTTATGATAGATTTGAGCTGGTCTCAAAAATTATTGTTTTTTTACTTAAGTTGGGTTAATTAATTATCAGACTACGAGGACCTCTGTGCACGTGATCTAATTATATTATACGTTGATTTGTCACCACTAAGAGAACCAACAAGCTTGCGCATGAAATTATATCCTCCGTTTAATTGTCAGACTACGAGGACCTCAGCTCGACGGGCGATCCGTTCTACGAACGCATCAAGTTCTTCCTCGCGGGCGTAGCCAACCCGACCCTCTGCGTCTTCGGCTTCTTCGGCAACCTCCTCAACATTGTCGTCCTCCAGAGGGGGCGTCTCCACGGCACCCTCAACTGCTCCATGGAACGCGCCGCCCACAACGCCCTGGTGGCCCTCGCCGTCTCTGACGCCCTCTATTGCGCCAGCACGCTAGCCCTCTGCGTGCTAGTCAGCCGGTCCGAAATCGCTTTCGATCATTTCGGTTTGAGGCTGTACGCCAAACTGTACTGTCCGTATTTCCAGACGTTGTTTCAGCATACCGGGACGTGGCTGACTGTGGTGATGGCTACGGGGAGGTATGCGGCGATATGTCGGCCGCTCCAGGCAAGACATCTGGTGGATGTTAGGGGAACGTCTGTGGCCATCGTGGTTGTGTTTCTCATCGCGCTTTTGTTGAATCTTCCGCGAATATGGACGTATTCCCTTGTCACACTCAACTGTTCGTCTACATCATCATCGTCGGCTGCCGCTGTTGGAGAGATCGTTTATTACGTCATCGACGAGGGGTATTTTGTCGTGAATCGACGATTGAAAACAAGCTCGACTTACGTGTGCGCAGCATTGGGTTTCTTTCTTCCAGTGGCCGTCCTTATCTACTGTAACGTCCATCTTATGCGCGCACTGCGTAAGTCCAGCGAGGTGCGGAGAAAATACCGGGTGAGTCCGCGTCAAGCGAGGACCATTTTCAGCAGCCGAATAAACCGGACGTTAGTCGCGATCGTCTGCATGTACCTCGTCTTTGTTAGTCCTTCGGAAATGCTTCATTTTTGGTACTACGCCGTCAGCGGGGCGGACGTGGAAGCCTTTAATTTCGCAGTCGTTGCCACCAATCTGATGCAGACAATGAATTTTGCGTTTAATTTTGTCCTGTACTGCGTGGTAAACGTGCATTTTCGCGAGACCTGCTTGGAGATATTGACATGTAAAAGGGTGGTGGTGGATAGGAGATGGGGGGCGGGGTCGGGGAATCGGAGGGGGTCGAGTTTTGTGGGGTACCACGGGGCGGGGATCGGCGGGGGCGCGGCGGGAGGGATGGAGAGGTTGTGGCGGCAGTCGTCCATAGGGTATTCGGCGCCAAGGAAAGTGTCTGTGTGTACGTCGGTGTGCGAAACTGCCGTTTAATTCTAGGGATATTTAGGATGTGATGATTGCGAAACCGCTAATTTTCTTATTTTACGTTGTGTTTTTAGCGAGTAGGCTCAATTTGTGAATAAAAAATGTGTTGCGGCAGTCAACGTGCGGTGACTGCCTAATGAACGAACATTTAGTTTAGGTCCCGCAACAGCCTAATTTAAAAAAGAAAAAAAAAAAAATTAATATGCGCAATCATATGCTATGTGCAGTCGACTAGAACTTCATGGATAAATGCACAATCATACCCGATTGCCTGGACGAATTGTGTTAATTAAATAAATTAGGCTGTTATATAATCTAAGATAAATTTTGTTCGTTAAGCGGTTACGACATTTTAAACAATAAAAGTAAGCATAAAGGGACAGGAGAAATTGAGTAGAAACATTACCGGCCCGTGCCTGAATTAAATTAAACAATGTTTGTTCGCTTGCCTCCATTTATAAAGGGGGGCGTAGCTGACCTACATTTTTGCAGTGCATAATATATTATCGCAATCTGTCTGGAAAAAGAAAATATTCCAAAGAGATTTCAAATTTGCCTCGTCACTTACCGTAAATAACATCAACGTATGATCATCTCTTGCGATGGTGAAGAAAATGTCATCACGCAAGTCACTATTCAATATCTCAACATCTTTATCCGAGACGTTAGCAAAATCAGCAGATTCTTGCATTTATCAAATATCATCGACAACTTATCAGATAACATTGTAGCCGGTAGTCAACATAGCGTTATCAACGATCTCCTCATTAGTCAACAAAACATCATCTTTAGTCACATTCGTAGATGACGTTAAAAATAAAACGATAATATAACGTATCAATTGCATTGGCATTTTCAATCATATGCCAGCAATTTATTTATTGGTCAGCGGAACTAAATCTTTGGTCTAATTCATAATCTGGTTAATGCAAAACGATAATTTAACGTATCAATTGCATTGATGTTTTAAAATCATATTTTAAATTTCAAATCGTTTTCAAAATGTTTTTATACAAATATCCGTACGCAGTTAGGCACGACACGGAGCCCACTTTTTTTCATTCTCGCAGCCAAGCTGCTTTGGCATTTTCGTTCAACTGTGCACAGTTCCCGTTACTCCACTACTAAGGCAACTTTCAACAATACATAGTTTGCATGCAACTTTGCATGCAATTTTGCATGTAACTGTAAAAAGGCGAACGAACGACCGTTGTCATGACAACTGCGTTTCATGCAAAATAGCATGTAAAATTTAATGCAAAATATGCATCGTGGAAAGGAGGCCTAAGTCTTCATGCCAGTTGACCAGCCACCATCTTTCCCGCTCCCTTCTCAACTTTTCAACTTCTACTTCTTCTTTTCAACTTTCAACTTCTCAACTTTTCAATCAAGGCGCGTCCCCAAAGGAGCCAACTGCGGGGCGACGCCCCTGCCCCCCGGACGCCGACTGGTTGGCATTCGCTGGAGAGGATTTCGATTTTGGGGGGTCACCGGGGGTCGCGGGGGTCTTGGCGGGGGAAGGGGAGGCCTTGGGCTTGGAACGTAGATAGGCACGGATTTGCTGTGGATGAAAGAAAACACAGTAATGCTAATGGAAAAAAATACAAAACAAAAAATAAATAAAGGAACCAAAGCAAATCTATACGCCGTACGTTTATGGACTCACGCCGTAAAAAGTAATGCCAATGGAAAGCAATTTTAGATAAATATTGACAGATTTACGCAGTAAATTTTATTTAATATATTAGGAGGACAAATAAAAAAAATTACTGTAATAATTTTGACTGCATTGAGTATATTTTAATTTCTGTATTGGCCACTTATTTAGGAAGCAAAAACAATTAGCGTACAATCGAAATGTCCAATTTAGCCACTTATAGCCTACATGTACTTGCATTATTTATACAATACTACACTATCCACTGCTCACTTTCCTTATACGACATGTAGGTGCTGCTATTTCTTCTAAATAAAATAACTCCATAATAATGACATAACGGTTAATTTGAAATGAAATCGTTAATCTTCATCAGAGGATGGCGTTTAGGCCCCCTGTCTTCCCGGCCAGGGGGGGGGGCAAACAAACGGCTTGTAGACCCCCGTTAAGGAAAAAGCATAGATTTTCACATAATAACTTGATGGATAGTTGAATTTTCACCTCGGACAAAAAATCTGGGTGGGTCCCAGTCGCAGGGAACTGGGGGCCTATTGATCAGATTGAACTAATTTACTTTGACTTTGTGGAAAAGTTCCATCAGCACACATTAGTTTTGAACGCCAGCCCTAATCCTAAATTCTTTATTGACGACCCAAAAAAAACTTTGGCGATTCCTTTGATGGTGCATTAGTAAATTTCATTCGTGGTTCGAGAGGCATGAGATCTTAAATTTAACTCCTCAGCACATTTTTCTTTACCGCTTTCTGTGTAGTCTTCTGAACTTTTCCCACAATTAATGCAAATGATGTCTTTCCCATCGCCGTTTGCATGACATATTTTTGGTGCATAAAGTGCAGTATACATGCAAGTCAATCATACTCACTAGCAATATCAAGCGAATTCATATTGAACCATGTCAGGCTGGATGCGCAAGAAGATTTGATAAACCTTTCAATCATTAAAACATATACATATATTATACTTATTAGTTATTACTTATATTGTGCATCGCGACTAACAAGGGTAATATGAATTCGCTTCCCATTGCTAGTGTTGTATGTATGTGTGATGTATACTGCACTTTTACGCACCAAAAACATGTCATGCAAACGGAGATGGGAAAAACATGATTTGCATGATTTCTACCTGCGGAAAATGATTCGTTCAATCATCAAAACGTTTTGTGAATTTCGGTATTACCTCGGTATTACCTCGGTATTACCTCGGTATTACCTCGGTGTTACCTCGGTGTTACCTCGGTATTACCTCGGTGTTACCTCGGTGTTACCTTGGTGTTACCTCGGTGTTACCTCGGTATCGGTAGACTCGCAGATGGAGGCGACGTTGCGATAGCAGAGTGTCAACATCTCCAGACTTTTGGCGTTGAACATCAACTCTATCCTCACCAACTCATTGAGCGCCATCTAGCAAGCAAAACCTTTACGTCATCATCTAAAATCTTAATCATCAGCATCGCATTGTAGGGTAACTAACTAATCGCTTTTTTTGCTGTCTATTTTGCTAACGACAATGTAACGACAATGTAGGTTAGACGTTTGTGTTCTGGTGAGGACTGCTGGAGCTGGGTCTTTACGGCCGGATGCCCTTCCTGACACCAATAAAATAAATAATTATCTGGTACGGGGTTATCAGCTATAACGACACTTGTGTGTTTGACAGCCTTGCCGTGACACATGGCTTCGCAGTTGCCGGCGCGAGGACTTGAACCCAGGTCCTCTGGACAATGAGAAACTTCTAAAGTACAATCCGTGTCAACACACCTTTAGGTCGTTGATCTTGGTCGACTCAAACTTGGTCACTTCTTCCTCCAGCTCTCGAGCAGCCTTAGGCGCCATGATTGACAAGTTCTTCTGAGGAAATCACAACACCAACAGTGACAAACAGTGAAAACAATACATTGACCTCAGATCGTCCAAGTGCAGCACATAGAGCATTGAGCGAGTAAGACACCGAGCCATCGGATCTTCAAATCTTGACTAAAACAACACTAACTATAGCTGTAACACTGGGAGATAAAAAAAGATAGATATTTTATGGCAATAAGAAAATAACGGATTAAATATGAATATAAATCTAAAATATAACAGAAAAATGTGACAGCGAAGAAAAAATGGAGAAGAAGAGATAAGTCCAAACGCAAAAAGACACCATAACATTGACTGAAACTGCGTTTATCAGAGACAAATGACAACACCTGTTCGCCATCATGTCACTCGGTTTATTTTTAGGCCTACATCGTTGCGCATCAGCGGGCTGCAAGCCATACGCTACATAAAACCGAGTGACAAGATGGCAGATTTTAAGATTGATTTCTGTCAACGCTGCTGACAGACTGGTTCGTTTCTTGACAGAACCGAGGTCCGGTTCTTGTTCTGAAGTGTAGTCATACAATTTGTCACCAAAAACTTCCAAACAGAGTGAGTGGATCTCCTGTCTCTTAGTCTTACTCTGTCTGACCAAAAACTTCCAAGAGAGTGGATCTCGTGTCTCTTACCACTTTCTGTATGTAGTCTGTTGCACTTCTCCCGCACCTACGATTCGAGCAAATGATGTTTTTCCATCTCCGTTTGCATGACATATTCTTGGTGCGTTAAAAGTGCAATATACATACATACATACATACTTACAGCAGTAGCCGTAGCCGCAGGTTGGTCCGTGGAAGCACGCCTTGCGCTCTTGTCTCCCTCCTTGAGCTCACGATCACGAGCAGCGTACACTGCCTTCAGCTGCTCCTGTCACACAATAGACAACGCCATCACTATCCCCAATCATACGCGTTTTCATGAGCGTATGATTAAAATATAATGCGAACATCAACTGGGGGGGGCTGCGGGGATTGAACCCCAACCCAAATATTCAATTACTTCACTTCCATTCAAAAAACACACGGGGTCGGAATTTGAACCGTTGTCATTAAGCTTTGGCGATTTTGCAGCGTCAATAATTAACGCAAAATTGCAAAAATGTCAGCGCTGAGTCTACGATTGACCGTGCTCCTTGGCCTTTAATACACGCAGCGTAATTAGAGACCAGATAACCGCTGCTACATGTAAATACTACGATATGCAGTGCATTTTGCACAATAATATTTTGATTAGTATGCATCAATAATGGCGCATCTAGAAGTGTCTTACCCTAGCACGTCGGCATGCACTCCCAAGAGCTATCAGCGGCTGGTTGACATTGGCGTCCATTCTCTGAACCTGGTCAGTGAAGACAGAGATTTCATAATGAAATGCGTTTTGAAAATAGCACTACGCGACTCGTATGTTATAGACGCGCTTAAACGCAATGGGTACCCGTTAAAGTACCCTGCTATTGTTAGTGATATTAGTCATTCCGATGGGTTATTGGCTCTAACACGGTTCCCATTAAACGCCATTCCAATCGCTGCGCTGTACCATCAGTACCTCAACATAATCAAATAGACCACATAATAATTTTAAAACCCATACGCATGAAAATCGACCATCTGTCTACGCCATAATAATTCTAAAATTTTAACTAGACGAGAAACACAGAAAGTTTCAAGTTCTAATCTGTATTAGAGTCAACTAAGTCTGATAATCAGATCTCGCAACACTCATTTAGCATTACTATAGTTGGTAAGTGGTGTGTAATTTTTCCACGTCTAGTTTTCAATCACAATGTAGATACAATGCAAATTTTTTTTTTCTTCTGTTGGTTAGCGAAACACTTGGCTACTCGCCACGAAACACAACAAAAACAAAACTACGTTCAGGGTTCCGTGCAACACCAGCTAAGACTCGAAGTTAAAGTGTAGCCAAATACCTTGTATATACCTCGGTGTTGCAGTGTTTCTGCACTGCATTGTACCTCGGCGTTGCGGTGTTTGTGCACTGATTGTACCTCGGTGTTGCGGTGTTCGTGCATTGCATTGTACCTCGGTGTTGCGGTGTTCCTGCACGGCATTGAAGTGGGACACGAAGCCAGCGATAGCGGTCTTGGTCGTCTCGTTGTACGTCTCCCCCTGAGAGTAAGCGTCCAGGGCCTGCCCCACTTTGACTCCTGTCAAAAATACCAGACGCCAATCATCTATTCACAGATCTACTAGGCTTCGACCATATTAAATAATTATCAGCCTATGTATTTGATTCGTCAATTCAATGACAGCACAGCATCACGCAAAAAACCGAAAATCAATTAGTCTATGAGCTCATAAGGTATAAATAAATACGCTAAACGAAACAAAACGTGAACGAATTGTCGCATTCACATTTTGCTCCATTTAACTTACTTATTCATATTTTTTGAGTTCATACTTAATCGTAATCTTACACCCAGATGCTAAACAGAAAATCATTTGAATGATAATGCATCAACGTTTCAGTCACCAATCGTAACCTCGCGCTGTTGTAAATAGATCTCACATCAATTTCTCGCTGCGAGGATTGGCTGAATGACTTACATGTATCTTACATGCATCTAATATCATCTCTTCATTGAAAAGATATTTTAAAAAAGTAACTAATAAAGTGTCTTGGAACGGCCAACCTTTTTCACGGATGGCAGCGAGGGCTTTGGCGTAGTTTATCAAGGCTAGCGAGATCTCTGCCACGCTTCGCTCCACACGGCCCACTCGCTCCAGCATGAACTTGGACTGGGCGTCACTGTTCAGAAGGAATGCATGCAGATTCACACAGTCATGACCGTGAACTGGGGAGAAGGGGTGGGGTTAAAATTCTGCCGAAAGTGTCGAAAATGTTTTTAATGTCTATAGCTGACGTCGTAGTAAGTTCACAATGGACTAGGGCTGCTATTTATAGTTTCGCTATAGATCATTGTCATAGAATATTTTTATAGACTTGCTATTAGATTAGTCTTCACATTTTGTTCTACGGTCGCCACAAACTGCTCCACCACAACAAACTCCAATTAAAATAAGCCAACCCCTGATTATGGGCCAACCCCTGATTATAGGCCGTATATGCACATGTAGAAATAGAATCACTCCCTGCCCGTCCTCAGAACTAGCCTACCGTTCTCATTTGTGTCCCACCTCTAAAAGAAACATTGTAGGAAAAATTACGATAACAGCCTAAGATAAATAGGGTTGATAAATAGGGTTGATAAATAGGGTTGATAAATAGGGTTGATAAATAGGGTTGATAAATAGGGTTGATAAATAGGGT
>JAQIWG010001729.1:0-23094 GCA_034695025.1 Chamaedrilus cognettii | reverse complement strand
TTCTTACTATGCTATGCATTTAGCTAGTATGTTCTTACTATGCTATGCATTTAGCTAGTATGTTCTTACTATGCTATGCATTTAGCTAGTATGTTCTTACTATGCTATGCATTTAGCTAGTATTTTCAACGCGCATAGGTCTGGCCTGCATGTGATCGAACGACTGCAAGATTAAGCTACGAATGCTAAGCATAATTAATTTCGTCAACTCGGTAGGCTATGTTAAAATGTCAGTCGCGAACCTAGCGGGTTACAATCTGTTTACTGCGAGAAGTTCGTCAGTCTCTAACTAGATTTCGACCTATACTAAGAGGATAAATAAAAATAATTTATTAATACTCCTAGATTTCGACCATCTTCAAGATCCATTCGTCAAATGCACATCATGCTTTTTTGCGTGTTGTTTAACCGAATTAAAGATTTATAATGTAGGCCCATTACAGTGCAACTAAATTCCAAGCTCCGCTAATGAAGCTTGGATCATAGCTGAGCAAACTGACGTAAAACCACCTAATGTTTGACACAATTTTTAAAATGCATGCCTGCGATAAATTTGATGCAGAACATTTACCATGCATTTGATTCTTAGTTGAATATTATCCTTCTGTAATGCTTGTTTTCTTTATTTGTTGGCCTATTTTCTATTGATTTCTATCGTATTAACAAAACGTACTATGAATATTCTAACAGCGACAATAAGAAAATATTATGCTATAGGTATATCACACAGTAAGGGCCTCTTTCAATCATACATATTTTGCATGCAATTTTGCATGGAACGATGTTAAGAAAATTACAATGTAAATCAAACGTTGTCATGACGGACGACCGTTGTCATGACATCGATATCCTTAACAGGGTTTCATGCACGGCTTGTTCCTTAACTGGGTTTCATGCATGGCTTGCATGAAACCCAGTTAAGGACATTTTACATTGCAATTTTCTTAACATCGCTGCATGCAAAATTGCCTGCAAAATTGCATGCAAAATATGCACCGTTGAAAGAGAGCCTAACATAAATAGCTTCGATAAACGAGACGTAGGCCTACGATTAGCATAACAGGCTACGTGTAGTGCAGGCATAGCTTACATTTTACTGGATCAATTAAATAAGCCATTAAAGCATGTATTTCTTGACATATTTGTACAAGCATACAGCACACAAAATTTTGATGTCTATGACATTGAGATAAAAAACCAGCAAACTCTACGTGTAAACCTATGGGCCTAAATAGTCGCAAGTCAAATTGGCCAGAGGGCAAGCAAAATTATGACTCGAAATGTCCCGTGATATAACTTTTCATTTTGAGGTAGAACAACAGTTACTGCGTTACAATAATAATGCTGGTAATAATAAAGTTGAGCGTATAAACACAAGCCCATTGCAAACAGGAGCAAATTAAAGCGAACGATTAACACAAATGCAATAAATTTCAATCATTCAATCAATTGCCAAAAGTTCTCAAAAGTAGCAGTAAAAAAGCAACATAGGCTACCATACAAATAAACTACCTACTTCAAAAATCTGGAACAATTGCCTTGTGCAATGTAGGCCAATGCTGTTATACAAATGCGATACACTATCAATCCATTAACACACAGCTGAAAACATATTTTGTCAAAAATTATTTGAACATATTAGACTGACTACAGTGTACAACACAATTTGTAGTAGCAAATTAAAACAACAGCAGTCAACAGTCAACTGATCAACTGATCCAACAAAAATCAAACCAGTATTATCAACAAAAATTATCCAAACCAACTGAACAAGAAAGTTACGTTTATAAAGCATATGATTTTAAATGAATCAAAAACTCATAATGCACCATAGGCAAGCAAAAACTGAAACAAAACTTTCTCAATTTAACAAAATAGTAAATAAAATGAATAAGAAGATGGAAAATCAAAATAGTAAAAAAGTACCAGCTTCACATTATCGTTCGACATTAGACTAGTTTATAAAATGCTAATTTCGAACCACAAGGTTTCTGAAAAAAAATTTAGCAATAAACTATAAACGTCCAAGAAACTAGACTATGTACAACCAACAGGATTGTACACATGATATAAAAGGACTAGGAATCGTCATGGCTTAAATAGATGTTTTCCACTGTTCTCTTCAAGTAACTTGACACCTTAGACCTTACATTTCTAATGATTGTAACCAATCCAGTGAAATAATCAATCCACTGATATAACCAATCCTGGGATATAACCAATCCTGTGATATAACCAATCCAGTGATATAACCAATCCAGTGATCCAGAATCCAATCAACGCAATTGTAAATTTAATGCGAAGAATAGACCTACTACACCGTGCAAACATTTCAATTAATAAAATAGCCTACTGTCTTTTTTATATTTATAATTGATACAATTCACTAAAAACTTCCAATTATATTTGTAACAAGTCAAAAAATCACATTTAATATTCGTTAAGTTCTATCATATTCATATTAATGTAATATTTGTTAAGAATTTATAATAATCATATCATATTACATGAATTTTATTCTATGGAATCCTAGTTTTGCTTCAAAGTAACAAATCATTAAATAATTGTTTTAAAGGATTCAGAATTAAAAGAGTGCCACATTATCCATATAGTTCAGTAAAGCAGAACACCAACCAAGAATTTCATTAATAAATGAGATACTGTTTAATGACATGATCAGTATTATATAGAAAATCTATTTGAATCCACTGAATTTTTGAGCATAGATTTACAATCAATTACGAAAAATAGTGGGATTTTTGAAAAGTTTACACAAGACCTAGTCAAAACTTATAATTAGGTAATGCTCACGCAGCAATGATTAAAAATAAGCCAGATCTGCCTGATCACAAATCTGGAGCCCTTCGAATGTGCATAAAGTGAGATCCGGCACCTCACTTGGAGGAGAGCCCCCTGAGTGTGGGGCGCTGTCAAGAGAAAAAAGTCTCCGTCAGCATCCCTCCCAACCGCCCGGTTAAAAGTTTGCAACCAAATTTTGGGGCCACCAAAACCATCAAAGACAAACATCTCCTATTTTACACTTTAACCGCTGTACTCACGGTCATGTAATAACAGTTGATCAGTGCAAAATAGCATCCCAGGAATAGCAAGCACGCCTATAACTATGTTAAATATTTTTTGCCCGACGGCTGTCCGGATCAGTTGCTCGACCGAGCTCGGACCGGTTCCGTCCAGCCCTTGTCCGCCTTGAGGCGCAGCCACGTGTCGCCGAGGGCCTTCGCAAAGTGGTCGTCAACGGAATCCGAGCGGATCCGTTCTGGGTCAAAATCCGAGCGGATCCGTTCTGGGTCAAAATCCGAGCGAATCCGTTCTGAGTCGAAATCGTTGTTCCTGTTCTTTAACCGCGTCCAAGCGGCGCCGAGCGACTTGGCGAAATGATCATCGACGTCACCTGGTAAAGGAAAATTAATAAAAGTTTTGCATGGGTTAGAAACTAGGCCAACACATTGAACAAAACCATAAAGCAATTACCCCCTGAAAAATCGGGGAACAAAGAAAAGATTGCAAACCTATTCTTCCTCATCTATAAGAAAAAATGCGATGACTTATCCAATATACATTGAACTAAAATTGACAATTACAATTCCTAACAAACAAATCAAATAATCAATTATTAATATTCTAAAATATGATCAAAAATTAATTAGAATGATGCAATCAAAGCTATACAATCGTGTAGACTGTAGAGCATTGCAACCACTAAAAATGCGATAAAGATGCAAGTAGCCTGATTTTCTTATGATAAATGAGGACTGGATAAAATAAAATGTCAATTATTATTAAAGACATTTAATTTATAATTAAATGATATTGACTAATTTGAACCACTAAAAAAAGTATACGCTAAAAATCAAATTTTGCACCACTAGATAAAGGTTCTTTATAAAACTTCTTCACATCTTCAAACTAGAAAGCGTTATTGATGCACATTAATGAATTATGCGTGAATAACATACCGATAACCTTTGATGCCTGGTCAGAATTTGCCGATACAGCATCATTGAACTTTGATCCAGCGGCCATAGGAAGTTGAGCCGTAGAATTCTTGATTTCCAAGACCCCTTTGTCAATACATTTCGAGTAGTCCTTTCCAAGGGAGCGTTGGAAGTGCTCTTCAATGCCTTCCGCACATTCCAACGATATCACTGAACATAGCAGAATAAAAATATAGCAGCGACTAGTGATTTTATTACAATCGTTTCTAGCAGCATTCCACATTCGTACAGATGTTGTTGAGTTCTACAATTCAGTCAGATACCTTAAATGTTTATGCTGAACATGAGTTG
Organism: Chamaedrilus cognettii; assembly: GCA_034695025.1. Classification (NCBI taxonomy): domain Eukaryota; kingdom Metazoa; phylum Annelida; class Clitellata; order Enchytraeida; family Enchytraeidae; genus Chamaedrilus; species Chamaedrilus cognettii. Next base: position 18,787 of record JAQIWG010001729.1, on the reverse strand, counting down.
AACACGTTAGATTGTTCCTAACAATGTCGGCTTGCTTGTAGCGTGGTAATGTGGCGGCATGTCGACAGGCTAGTTTTATGCAGTTTTATGCAACTATTCTTTTAAAGATAATTAACAAACTTTTATGCAACAGTTTTATGCAACTTTGGCAGTTTTATGCGACGTGAGTCAATAAGTTGTTGGCTTATCAAAGTTAACCTAGTAACCAAGTAATCATAATATCAATGCTGGGTTTATAGCCCGTTTCGGTGTCGAAAGACGTCATCGAGGACCTTCCCTCGTCATAGGCACCAGGCAGGTGTAGCTTAGAAAGCCCAGACAAGGAGGAAAGGAGAAAGTGAAGGATAAAGTCAAAACAGTTATTCCATTGTACGTCCACGGAAAAAATTGTACACATTTAGGGGGGGAAGATGTGCTTTCAGACCGAAAAAAACAAAGGGAGGCTTGGACAGCAACGCAGTGGATGAGGGAGTGAGTTACAAATTGTAGGTGTATGCAGCGAAACAAATTGTCTGTCGATCTTAGGTTTCAGGATGTAAGAGGAGGGAAGTCCAAATAGGTTTGAAGGTTGATGGTTACTTGATTATGAAGCGTGTTGTATACGTTATGGAGGCAATTTAAAAATAAATTGTCTGCCTGCGGAATAGAAAGCCAGTGTATTTTTTAAAAGTGGAAGTAATGTTGTGGTGCCGTCCGATAGAGGAAATGATGACACAGGCCAATGCGCTTTGAACTTTTTGAAGGAAATACAAGCGTAAATCAGGGACATCAAAGTAAAGTGAATAAACCACGCAACATCATGATAAAACATGAATCCTTAAAATCCCTACATATAACCCTAAAATGTCAAATATCATACAAATATACCAACGCCATATCTTCATTGAAATCCTTAGCTAACTTTCACTGCTCCATAACTAAATTTGACGACATCATTTTTATTAAGCTATACCATAGACACCTACCACTAGCTTTTTGTAGACTGCTTCCCCGTTTCACAGTGTTTGAACGCGGAGCGGTGTTGCCAGCGAGTGACCAAATGGCCTTCGCAGGACTCGGACGAACTGTACTATATCCAATATTCCTCCAGGGCGTCACTGCTACATCAGATTGATCCGCTGGAGTGCAGGCAACAGGCTGCTTTCCACTACAATTCTGATTGTCCGATGTTTCATCAGCATGGTGACTTCGTTGGCCATCCTCCGCGAAGTCGAGGAGCCTTACACTTTCCACAGAATCGCACTTTCTTGAACTAGCTTGACCACTGGATTTCGCTGCGATTCGTACATCCAACTTTAAAACGGATTGTTCGTTGCACGAATGTGCTGACAGACGACTCGGAATGGATGACAACGTCAGGCTAGAACTAGGTGACTCAGTGTGCGTATGTACGTTGGGTCCATTGAATTCTTCTGACGCGAGAAGCCCATTCGTCGAACCCATTGTAAGATTTAGCGGAACATTGCTTTCGTCTGGATCTTTTCTTGTACACAGATGCGATGGTGGAGGAATGCGATTGAATGGGTGAAAGGTAGAGCTGGATGACTGTGAAATGTGCCCGTTCACACCAAAAACAAACCGTGGATCTCCGTTGCAACATGATTCCTGAGGCATCCGCGTGAGAGGCGGAATTTTGCCAAGATCGGACGACGTGATCGGAAAATAACTGGAAAAGGGTCTGAAAAAATAATTTAAGTTAATTACATCTATTATACTCTATAGGCATTTAATATGGATAAAAAATCACACTCTGAAGTTGCCTAAGTAATAGGCTGTCCAATTAAATATACATTTTATAATGGTATTAAGCATTTTAAAATCATCGATGGCAAATTTAGGCTACAATTTACAAGATATTTTTCGATTTTTCAGCAGATCATTAAAAATTATTAAAGTTATTGTACGGTATCAGTGAATACTATCAAATATTAACAAATCATGCAAACTATAATTGAAAAATTTAAATAATATTACAGCCACACTGGAAAATTATATCGAAAAAATATTATTGTATCTATTTAATTTTAATACATAGCTTGCTGTAAAATAGGAAATTTTTGCTGCAAGTTATTTTCATGGTTTTGCGTCTTAGAAATTGAGTTGCACTTAATCTTCGTGTTTTCGAGGACTGCCCCATTATAGCTTTTGCAGCTTTTTTTGCGCATATAATCTTCATGAGTTTGACCAATTCGCACAATTTGTCTATATTACATGCATGCAAAAATTTAATGTTTAACAAAATTACAGCAAAATAAACAAATAGTTTCCTAAAGTCTTAATGCCTCATTCGTTTTGCAGCATTATAGCGAAGTAAGATAATCAAAAAGGCTTCAAAATATCGCCATGCCAGACAGACTCGTCGAGGCTCGCTGTGTGTTGAGGAGGAGGCTGGAGAGGATGCTTTGTTAGGCGAAGTCACAAAGGCGCAAAGTGAATTATAACAAAAATATCCGACTAGGAGTTAATCAGAAAACCTGACAAGTTGCTACATGGTACCATACGTTTGAGTTCCGGCACACTTGCGGGTCGTGCTTTGTCGCACTTCATCATCTTGCGACCGGAAGTCAAACGCATTTGGCAGGCCTGCCTTCGCCAGGCGGGGACACTTGTATGACTGAGGGGGCGTTAGTGGGGGCGGAGTCACGTGAGAGGGCTGGGTCATGCGACGGGGCGCCACCGTGGAGTCGGGAGGCGAGTAGATCGGCTGGTGATTGGCTCGTTTTAACATGGTGGTGTGTTCTGTAGACAGGCAATAAACAATCAACTTTCATACGATGTTTATTTTGTAATGGCTACTATGGTAGTATTCAAGAAGTCCATTCCTCAAAAAGTTTCACAACATTTTTTACATACTTTGTGGGTATAATGTAAAATAAAATAGCACAGCTTGCTGGCTGTTAACTGTGCTCTATATTTCAATAAATAAATAATCATTGCTATAATAAAACAGCCAGGAACGATAGGATTGGAATATTTGTATAGCTACATTAGCATTGTCACACTGAGAATAGCAGCACAACATGCAACTCATTCATGATGTGAATATTCAAAGCGTTCGTGAAATTAATTAATGCAGGCTCATACATAAGCCTGGCATAGAATTTCTATTAAACCCCACGAAAACCAAATGTCTTGTTGGATAAAAATTTAGTGGCACTAAATAAAATCGACTGTGTAAAAATTGTGTGTTGTATACAAAGCTCAATTCTGTGCCTAGTTTTGAACTATACTCAAATTGAAATCTTTTCATGCTTTTCAACTAGAAAACAGTTACAACGAAATGCGTGAAAAGATAGCGCAAATGCATGCCAAATTCTATCATTATCTTATCGAGTATTCTTTATTTTTAAATCAGAATTTTTGAGATAAAGCATGGTTTCATATTAAAGTATGGTTAATAATAATGCAGGCCCACACTTAACCAGAAGTACAGAAGTCACAACTGTACGCCTATTATAAAGCATAGTCTCTCAGTAATCCAGCGTAGCAGAAAACAGAATTCGTTGAGGACTGACACTGATACAAACAAGCCAATCCTGCTAAATAAACACATATTTTCGATCATAGACATATAAGAAAATTGACCTTACAACTAAGCAGAAAATAATTTCTGCACCATATTCCAACAAAGTCAACAATATTTCGTATTGGCTACAGGATGAATCAAGCTGAGTTTGGCTCTCTCTAGCCAACGGTAGGTCCCTGGCATCCAACCTCTCCACACCTGGCGGTTCTCCGCCATCCTCTTTATGTTTTCATACAATTTCTTTCCAGTATCTCATCAATGATTCCCACTCTCTTCCTTCCCCACGCCCTCTTGCCCTCCATTCGTCCCTCCAGTATTCCCAACTTTCGCCAACACCTTCTCGTTTGTTCTTTTCTCTGTCCAGCTAATTTTCTCCGTTCTCTGCCAAACCCACATCTCAAAGGCCTCTTCTCTTTTTCTATCCTCTGATTGTAGTTAACTAGATTTAAGCTATGTAGAATGCAAAACAAAACCAAGAAAAGACAGTCCTCTGATTCCTCACGCTACTGTCGTAGTGTAAGTTATTAGCTTACAGACAAACCTATTCTACACGTTTTATTTAAGGTTTTTTAGTTAGCTTATTTATTCATTGCATTGCATCAAGCGTTAACAAGCAACGTCTGTGCTAATCACCTGCGCTGAAGTTCAATCAAGCGTTTCTCTGACAATTCACAACGATTCAGAAGCTTCAGTCTCGCTTTGACACCAAGACTGGTAGCCTATGGTGTAGAGTCTAGATGCCCAAAAAACTTATGATTTCACAATATAATGGTTAGAGCAATCACCATTATAACCGTCAGATCCTAATCCATTTAGGACTTAGTTATAACATACCGAAGCGACAACATACAACATTGTAGCCTACAGAAGCAATCGTCTATTTACTGAACTTCAACACTCGCTAGGCAGCTCGTTCGGTTGCGAACAATAATCTGACAGACAAACGCTGCGATTGGTGCTTTTCTACTAGCCAACATCTACTGCATTAGCGCTGTTGCTGCCTCTGAGAGAATACAGCAGTGTTGCCATCGGATTAAATATCACTCGCTCTGCCAAAGTATTCCTAGATTGCATTTTTGACAAAAATATCCCACGCTTCCATAATGAAATGGCCACTGTATAAAAAATATCTATTATGTCTGGAGATTACGCTCAAAATCATATCATTCAAGCAGTGAAACATTCCTAAATCTAGTGATATATCGCAAGCAGTGGCATCACTGGAATAGGGTAGTCGGCCCGGCGGCTGGGCTGCAGCAAAATGGGAGAGACAGGAGCAGAGCTGCTGAGGGGTGCAAGGCCCCCTCCATAGATGAGGGAACGATTTAGGAACATTACTGCAGCAACCACTAATCGATCGCAGCAGTCTCGTTAGAGCCAATGATATTCTAGAGACTTATCTGCAGCGGCCACATCTCCTCCCTCAAAACTTTCAGTGGTAATTGCTATCGGCCTATCACTTTTAGTGTATATGTATGCAGTCAAGCTGAATTTTACATCTTCAGTTACTCTATTAATAACATTTAAATTCTCAAAAAGAATAATATTATCCTATATCGATCAAGTTTATATAACTAAAAAATAAATATAATGAATAAATCGACATAAATTTTACAACTCAACGTTAAATTTTCTTCCAAAATCAATGCCACAGACACACTAGGAAGGCAGATTCGCACACGTACACTACACACTACACATTTCAGTTTTACAACTGGATAAATCGTCATCAACTGGACACAAAAATTTGTCATATGACATTATGTCTAACATTTATATATCTACTTTAAGAAACAGTCCAATTTGTGCCTAATTCGGCCAAAGTGTGTTGTGTGTTGCGCATTGCTAATCAAATGACATCAACAACGACACGAGTTACTCTAGAAAGTTCTCTACCCAATAATCACAATCTTCTGAGAGCCCGATTGAGAAGGAATGCATGGAATGCACACCGGCTTAGAAAGTCAGAGCCACAACTCAGCATCAGCTAGCGAGGAGACAGTGTTCAGATCAATGGTTCTCAAACTTTTTCTTCAGGGTGCCACATTTTGGTTTTAGAAATCTTTGAGGGCCACATCTGACTTCGGTCGAACTTACGACCGGAGGGGGGGGGGAGTGCTGACAGAAATTGTTAAGCCTTTCTTACCAGTCATCGTCAAATTAACATATGCCCGAGCAAAAAAACACAAAAAACGCAATACCAAGCCTACAACATGGCCGTGGGCGATAGTGGCCCTTTCAGCAACACTTACTCGGGCCACATAAAGTCTTCGAGGGCACTTTTGGCTCGCGGGCTGCACTTTGAGAACCCCTGATTCAGATGAACTATAGCAATGCTGGCTGGAACTCAGCTCGGAAAAATTCAATTGCAATCATTGCAATGTCGAGATCGCTGCACTGTAAAGTTAAACTAACTGACTGGCTGATGGAATCTGACTGCTTCAAAGTTCAAAGAGGTCAATAGTCGAGCATGAAGAGAGAGAATATCAGGGGCCAGGGTGATAATTGTGAACACCTTTATTTCACTGACATGAATAGCCGAAAACACACACACACGCGAATATATATTACGCAACACGCATTTTAATAATAATAATTTTTAATGACAATAATAGTATTTAAAATATTAATAGTAATCAATAGTAATCAATAGTAATTAATAATAATTAATAGTATAAATACTGATAGTACCAGAACTCGCCCGCTTTCCAGGAATCACACTTTGAACACACTTATTATTATGCATTATAGCGAATTAATGACAAATCGAATACAAAAGGTTTTGATTTGATTCGATTTGAAAAGATGTGAAATAATTGTTTGGTGCATTCTTAAATATGGAAAGATGATCTTGTTGACCCTGAGATCGATGTGAAAATTAAGCTGCAATATTGCATGATTAAACGGCATGATAGCCAGAAAATGATTCAAAAGAAGGCCTAATATGTCGCAGGGCATTTTTCTCTGAACGGTTTTCAGTTTTCAATCCCTGGAAACAAGAAACTTCATAGAAAGCTATGCACGGCAAAGAAGAATACATGGTAGGCCTATCGTTGTGAAAGCATTGTAACCGTTATGGTAAAAAATTAAATCAAAGCAAGCATAAGTCATAAAATTTTTCCTGTCAACCGTTTCTCACGCTTTAACTTCTTTTATCAGGATATCTAAACATCCTATGTGTTATCAGTAGGTCCATAATGACGTTCTGCAAAATGCAGGCCCTAGAACATGATAAAGCAGGCTTCTCAACGATTCGGTGTTCAGACAAAATATCGTTTCCATACAAACAAAACTTGCACAATGTGTAAATCAAGTAAAACACGGCTTTGGAATCTCAACGCTGCAGAGTCTGGAATGCTAGACGATGGTAGGACATAAACCGCTGCGTCGTTAAACGCCTTGACAAGCCTTCCAGCAGGGGCGGCGCCAGGAATTTGTTTTTGAGGGGTAAAGAGGAACAAAGTAAAAATAGAGGGAGCTAGCTTTCCCGGCAGAATTCACGAGCGGGGAGGGGAGGGAGTGGGTGCAGACAGAAACTTTTCGCCTCCACAATCCACATACATGGCTTCTGATACACTCAAAACCTAAAATTTTTTATTTGTTAAAACTTTGCAAACTTGGGGGGCTAAAACTGTCAAAAGTGGGGGGCTAGTGGAGGGCTAACTTTCCGAGTTTTGGTGGCTATGTCCCCTTTTGCCCCCTCCCCCGTAGCGCAGCCCATGCCTTCCAGCGATCGAAAGTCTGGATATCTTCATCCAATTTCATTGTGGTTTGCTAAAGAAATGTAAAGAATTCGCACTGCGGGAACATCAGTATGGTGGATTTAGAATCACCATTATGCAGCACTTACGGCAGATATCTTTTTAGTTAGCAAATCAAATCAATTACAAATATATTATATCCAACTATGCACAATGTCGACTATAGGCCTACATGTATTGTACGGCGCAAAATACATACACATACATGAATTTAATTTTGAAAATTTCGATTGTATAAAATCATTACAATCAGAAATGCACAACATATATTACACAACATGAAGAATAAATAAATACTAAAAGAACACGTCACGCGACAAGGTTACAAGATGACCATCATTTGGATTAATGGATGCTGTTTAGATTATTTTAGTCTCAAGTTTTAAATCCAGTTTTCTGTGTTTGTCTATCATTAACCCGACAAATTTATACTCAACGATTCCATTTCTAGCTAACATGAATTTGTGAAAATCTTTTGAAATAACAATCTCATGCACAAACAAACGCTTTTTTGTATTTTTACATTTCATGTTAATTATTTCTTAATGGAAATCATAAAAAATCACCAAAAATAAGGATCAATTTTTACTACAATTATTCACAACCAATTATGGAAATATTATTAACGGGATTCTACGCAGCCGAGCCTATATCGCTAACACTGTACAGGATTTAACTGCCATCCTAAGCAATCGCTGCCTCAGCCGCCTGCAGCTATTGGTTTGGAATAACTGGGATTCCTTACGTGTCTCGAATACACCTATTCGCTTGCGCCGTCTTTGAAGGATTTTATCGTCAACATGTTTTCAAGCATTGACCGGTTCAGCCATAACAACAAGGGAGAGGGGGCTAAGCCCCGGAGTAGATTTTGAACCAAACGGATTCGAATTATCGACCGCTGGGGGTTGGGGTTAAACATTTTCAGCAGCATCAATCTTTCCTGTAGGCTTACAGTCGTTTGCAGGATGTAGAGTCTTAAATTTAGGTGAACGTGAGCTTGCTGCTTGTGAGTATAATATTGGGTGTGTGGCAAAGCATTGTACACACGTACATGTAGCCGTTATGAAATAAGGCTAGAAGGGGGCTTGAAGGGCCTTGGCATACAACTAGTTGAGCGGGTCTTGAAACACAAACTGGATGAGTGGAGAATCGGGCCTCCCAAGCCCCATAGAGGAAGCGTCAATGTTTTCAAGTCATGTACAATGTAGTTGCATTATTTGAGAAACCATAATGGGGTGTAGGCTGTGATACATCGATAGGAACACCAGAAATGCGAGCTATAATTAAGTTAATAATACAAACCAATAATTACTATAGAAATGCAAAAATTAATGACGCATCAAACCTTAAGTGTAAATCTTTAACATCCATAGAACAGGATCATGATCGCCCAGGTCATTTCCTGTAGTGAACGTTCATGTATCTGAATGCACGGTCGATACCGTATCGATAACGTAAATTAGCGTTAAAGCAACTTTTAAATTCAATATAAAGAGACTAAAACAAATATTACAACACACAGATTGTAAAATAAGCTATACCTTCTTTGTCATTGGATTCCAACATACAAGCCGCTCTAGACAACAGGTCCAAAGCTGATTCTTCCATCGTCAGTTCAAGTTTCATTTCTGTCTTCGTTGCCCTCCAAACATCGCCTGTTAGGGCCTATTGCATTGCTACTCTTTTCAGAGTTATTATCGTTTTTATCATCTGATGTCTTATCATGCGCTCTGTCACCTATACGTAGTAGAGTCCTTGACTACCTAAGACAGCAAGCTTGTTAAAACCCTGCGATCCCACAATACTGTGACAATAGTTATAAATTGAACGCGTTTATTTATTTCGTTCATTTTTTTATTGTTGGTTTTAGGGTCATCGAAAATAAGTTTCATAATAATAAAAAGTATATTAGATTAAAATAAACAGACTTAAATATTGCATACATTTGACCACTAGACCAAGGGCGCAACCACACTCTAAAAGTTTGGGAGGTCGGGGTCAGATTGGGGTCAAATTTTATATAGAAAAACGCTTAAAAAGAGAGGCCATCCCAAAGTTGGGCGGGTCGTGGTAAAATATATATAGAACAACGCTTAAAAATAGAAAGGTTGAGCAGATGAGCACAACCCGGTTGACCTCCCCAAAAGTTGACCCCCCCGACCCCCCCGGTGGTTGCGCCTTTGAACTAGGCTACAAATATTTAATATTCACAGCTAGCAGTGATTTAAAATGAATTATCCTAGCTATGGCCTGTAGTGTACAGCTGTACATGTAGGCCTTGCAAAACAAACGGCTTGCTAAGAATGTAGTAAGCTTAATAACAATTAATATGGACATAAAAACCCCGAAGCCAACATTTATCGTATCTCACAATTAGGCCTAAGTACTAGTCGTTCGCTAGTCATAAAAATACGACATTACTTTTTATGACATAGCCCATCGCACTTACAGTTAACATTCGTTGTCGACACCATAAAATGATTCGCACTGCCTGCCGAGGTTTATTAAGAGAGACATTAGCAATGAGGTATAGGCTACACGACGAACGATCAATGCCTTGACTACAAATATAAATAACGATTATAATAATATTTGCGAGCAATGACGTAACCGCGTTCATAATCTTAGGGGACGAACTCTGTGCTCAGAACCCGCGCGACACTCGGGAGGGTGGGCGGGGTGCAGTCAAATGTTTTGGGGTGCAGTCAAAGGTTTTGAACAGTCCTTTTTGAATACTTTTATCAACAAATTCTCAAATTTATTTTTCAAACTCTAATAGGGACGTACTGGGGGACGTACATTTTAAAACTTATGTAAAAGTAAATTTTTCGCTTTGGGGTCAATCTTAATTAGCAGTGCTTTTTCGTTTCTGAGGCCATTTTTAACAGTGCCTTTCATTTTATAGGTATTTTTTAGCAGTACATTTTCTTTTCTCAAATTCTGGGACAGAACACAAATAGCATTACTTCCTCCTTGCTTAAATTCTGGGAGGACACTCTCCCTCCATTCGTTATGGCCGTTAATGACAAAAGATGAATAATTTCAGTGAAACTATAAACGACCAAGCGTTAACAACTTAATAGGTAGCGAAGCAAAATGTTTTTTTGCAAACAATTGTTTATTTTTTACAAAAATTATGTTCAACTTTGTGATGATAACAACATTAGAGTTACTATCATTTTGTTATCATCACGATGATGAACATAAAAATTCTAATATTTTTATCCTGACAGGTATAATAATGTCATGCAAACTAATGTCATTTAACAGAATTGGAATGTTGAATGGGTTGATGTTGAGCATTTAACAAGGCGTCTCGTTAGTCTACATGTACATTTCTGTATAGGCCTAATGCTCAAATACGGAGTAGTCTATATACACCGTCCATAGCATGCTGCGCCACGTACTAAGTACATAGTCGATTAATAGAATAAATTATTGACACACACTACATACAATTTTTGGTGCAGTCGTTAGCTTTCAGGTTCAGCGCCGATAGCAATTATCCTCTCCTTCTAGCATAGTAGCGCAGAGCAGTCGTGTGTTTGGAATGCGCATTTTTTGCACGTCTAAAGTATAGGCCAGTCGCTTACCGCATGCACTTATAGTCTCTAGCCTGTGAATCTGAGACGCCTGCAGCAGTCGTCAGGAAGCTATTGATAGATCCAAAAAACGGACAGACAGTCACGCCTTGACACCCGCTGCTCGTCCTTAGTAGACAGGCCTACTACAACAACAATTCTACTGGTTAATTGTAGATATGCACGAGCAAGAATACGTATGAAACAAGAATAAACCAGTGATTTCTAAACACGCTGCTTCTGTCTACCGGTTTAATTAGGCTGCAGATGGTTCATGGGCTGTCCTCAGTCCTGCCATGCCTGCAACATACAGGTAGCCTAAGGCTTGGACCTTTATTGCGCTTGAACGATAGCCCTGATGTGCAATGTGCTCGCAGCATTCCGGGCAGAATAAATGGAAAACGCACTAAAAATTTGCATTCTATAAATAGATAACTAGCACCCTACTTTTCAGAAAGCTAGGGTTAGATTAGAATAGCCTTACGTAGGTTAAGCACAAGGCAAGGGTCAGGGTTAGTTTGGATTACGTAGGTTTGATTTAGATTAGCTTACGTAGGGGATGAAATGCAGAAACACAGTAGGCTGTGGATTCTAAGTTATGCTTTCCGGCAATGCGTCAGAAGAAAATCGATACTGCAGTGCAGGCGCGTAGGCTACGCATCGACGAATCGGATACTGGGGCGCAGAGTTAATTTTAGCCCTGATGAAACCGGCGTAGCGTTACGCCTCCATCTTAATAAAGTCGCGTCGTCTTACACCGGCGTCATCGAAATATGGAGCAGCACAGTAATCGCACGCCATGCTTATTGATTTTAACGCGTAACGCTATGCCTACCTGTTTGTAATTAGGCGTAGAAATTTTAAAAAACCTTGTTTCAGGCGTACTCCTAAAATAAACCCTGCTGGGGCCTGTGGGCAAGGGACATCTAGGGTTGAAGAGAGACTAAATTAATAATGTCACATTCGATCATTTTCCCTCTCAAAATTTATTTTGCTATTGGAATTAACTGTTCGTTCAATGATGAGTGATAATGCCTTTCATGTGTAGGACTAACCTAAATTTCGCCTCGGTGTCAAGGTATTTTGCTGACTAATAGCGAATTAGACTACTAGAAAACGAATATATACGCAATAATATCTTATTACGTACATTTTTCATAAACAATCGCATTAATTATCCTAATACCCTAATTCACTATAGACTATAGTAGGTCGTACCCAGTAGGTTTAGTCCTAGGCTAAGACCATGCATCAAGCCATCAACACTAATTATAACGCATGCACATGAACATTGTAGGCTAGAGAACTCAATCGTTAACATACGCACTAAAGCTACCCTTATCATTTAATCGCACTAAAGCTTCCCTTATCATTTAACCAATCCTTAACTAATAATGAAAGTCTGTCGTTTGCTTCGAGACACATGTATACGACACATGTTTAGCGCACATGTACCCTAGGCCCACATGTATAAATAGACTGGCAAGGGAAGCCTACACACAGGCTATACTATAAGCAATATGCTCGGGCTGCATTCCCGCAAATGAATGCATGGAATGGAATGGAAAGCATGTTGACAGCCGACACGTGACTTGCTTGGTCACCGCTGATTGGTCGGAATTTCGGCCAGGAGTCGATTCCAGCCCTCAGGCATTCGAGCCGATTTCTTTGTAACCAAGAAAGACTCAGCGGCTGGTTTTTTATCAGGCTCAATGGAAAAATAATGAAATTAATGAAATAAAAATATGAAAGAGCCGAGATGGACGAGCGCAGATTGTATTTCGGCTAGCGGTACATGTATACTGTAAAGTGTAAACTGTTTGTCACAGCGTGTGATTGCTTTAGCATCAACTAATATAGCAACAATACCTAAAATAAAGAAACTGTTAATTTGTATAGCCTATCAGTCTGGAACATTGAACAGTTGCCTACTTACATTTATGCTATTTTGTAGCGCGTTTTAATTAAATGCTATAGTTGCATGTTGTGCAGGTTTAAGTCAATATCCACGTTAAAGCAGGCTATTGCGCACTACGCTACACCTTTGCAAGCTGCAATGTAGGCTATATCATAAAATCTATAATTAAGTGGTACGGAAAGAATGTTCAATAGAGGTCTACGCATCTGACTCTATAATGTGAGGTTGATAATTAACTTAGTCCTATAAGCATAGGTTGATTAACTTATTCACCAGTTCACGCAACTGTCTAGCTTTCATACAATCATACAAGTATGTTACACAAATCTACGAAACCAATTAATTGCTCTAATTAAAACTAAAAAGCATTCGGCTTATTTGCTTTGCTTTTGGATTAATTGAATGCTGCGCCCCCAATCTAAAGTCATCGGAAACGAACCATTGAATTTTTCCAAAGAATAACATCAAATAACAGTAAAAATGATTCTGTGAGTGCTTGTTGTGCGACTGTTCGATACGATGCTACATCACTACTAAAGCACGTCGTCATGATTGCCTTTCATGTTTTTACATCTACATAACATGCACATGTAAATAGGAAAAAATGCAACGTAAATTATGGTCGTAGTAATTAGTATGAATACAAAAAAATTTGCCTTTGCATTTCCTGGTTCAATTTTCAAACTAATTTATGTCAGGGGGGGATCCAGCCCCTCATCCCTGGGGGGTTATTTTGGCCAAAAACCTCCATTTTTTCTTTCCATGGATTTGGATTTACGTGCTTTGAAAACTAGCGTAGAGAAGTTAAATTTAAAGTATCGCGCGTCTCAAACACAAGTCTAAAATTCTGTAAAATTTTCCCATACTAGCACGTGATCCAAATTATCGTCTAACTTCCTTCAGTTACACTTATCGATATATTTAACAATATAATAACTGCCGGCGTCCCTTGTCAAAAGAAAAAAAAGAAGACAGTAGACGGAGTCCAAGCAACAGAACGAGAGCGCCAGATACAGCTTGACGCTGTAAAGCGCCCCCCGTCGCTGCGCCACGTCATCGTAATGCACCAGCACTGCAGCGGCATCGGGGAAGTCAGCCCCTTGGTCCACGTCCAGCCTGTAAGTCACCGCGGACGCCTTGCGACCTTGTCGCCTGGCGAACGCCGCCACTTCCTCCCCCCCCGCTTCGGCGGTGCGTCTGTTAGCGTACCTGTAATCAGTGATACGATTGGGTCAAAACGGAATATCCCTAGATTCTGGGTATCTCTGCAAAAAAAATCCTAGATTGCATTTTAAAATAAAAATTTCGCCAGCTCCCAATACAAACACGCCATTTTGTAACAAATATCCTCAGATATATGGGGATTGAGTTCAAAATCCGATCCTTTAATCATGAAATATTCCTATGTCGATACTGATAAATCCCTCGCAGTGGCATCACTGCCTGTGATATGAAAATTTTGCATATAGAAGAAATCCGACGTGTCTGCGGAACTCACACTATGAACTACATGCTTTAATTTGATTCTCGTTTTATTGTGAATTTTATTAATATTGCATATCCATGAATTAGCTGATTTTATTTCCGAGCAAAAACTAAAACGGGACAAATGAGTATTACCTGTAATCCTTCCCGACGACGATCCAAAATGCTCCGCGCGCTCCGTGTGCCTCCGTCACCTCTCTGATCGATCGACTCTCGTCGGCCCACCGCGAGTACGGGATCACCATATCCACACGCTTCGCCTGCGATAGATGCTTATTTGACGATGGACTAGGCTTAGAGAAACAGAGTCTTCCACCGCGGTGCAGCTCAGCTCCCACGAACGGCGCGGCAACTTGTCGCTGTTCGATCAGCATCTCAAAGTCAGCTCGAGTCGTGGCTGCGCGGAGCATGGAGGGCACGATGGAGGTCCTGCAGCGCCTCAGCTCGCAGACGACGTGCCCGCACTGGAGCCCCACGCCGAGCAGGGACACGACGGTGACGACGAGGACCGCCACTCTCACGTCGTGCCAGCGGGGCTCGGAGGCCTCGATCACGCTGATGACCAAGCAGGCGCAGAACACGTAGCAGGCGGCGTTACGCGCGACAGCGAAGAGCACCTACAACAGCAATTATCCCGGTTTTTGCAACGGGGGGGGGTATGCATGTGCGATTCTACGTTATAAGCGAGTTTGGATGAAAAGATTTTTTTCCCTACTAGGATGAAAAGATGATTTTTCCTATGTTGACTTTTTTAAGAGATCAAAAATAGTGCAAAATGAGGAAAGAAATAGATTCAACCCCCTCATAGGGAATTTTTATCTCCCCCTATACCGGTTATTGACACAAGAATAACATTTGGTGGTTAGAAATGTCTCTCATCATCGTTTCAACGGGGTTGCAAGAAATTTCACGGGGCTATCAAAAAACATCACGATTCCTTCATGCTATCTCAGTTTTTTCATTCTACTTAGAATTCACGACCAGTGGGGTGCTGACAGATATTTTTCAAGCCATTCTTAACACCTTTTGTCAAGCTTTGACTCAATTCTTAACAGTCACTATTTAGTTTTTACCTCGTTCTTAATCATTTAGCTAGTTCAGTCCACTTTACTGCACAAAAAACTCTAAAAAGCATGAAAAAAACGCTATCTTGCAAATTCATTGTAAAAAAACCTGTAGGCTGCGACGGTTAACAGTCATTCTCCCATTAATTATTTTAATTATTTTTCGTTTTAAACTTGACACTTAAGAGTGCTTCTACATTCCTCCTACTCCGTACTCAGGGGTGTAAGCTAGCTACATTTATTGGGGGTGGGGGGAGTGTTCAAAACTGGGGGGGTGTAGATTGAGGGCTGTAGGGGGGTTGTAGGGGATGGTGGGTTAAATGCCGGCTGAAGCGGAGGCGCCGGTTACGAAACCGACACGTCGAGAATTTTGCTGTAGGGGGGGGGAGAGAGTGTTGGGGGGTGTAGGGGGGGTGTTAGGGGGGGGGGGAGTAGATATACCCTGACCTGAAGCCTCGCGGCACGACGCAGACGACGCACGGCCGCATCGCGTTGACGCTTCAGCGGCACACAGCCCGACGCGTCGACGATGGAGGAACTACAGGTAGACGTGCGAGGGTCGAAGACCGCGGACACGCGGAGCTCTTCGTCCTTTTTCTGAGACGTGAGCGAGGTGGTAGAGCCGTGGACGGAGGAGATGGTGTTGCGGTGGATGTAGGCGTAGATGTTTTCCAGATCGGCGTGCGAGTTTCGGTCGTTTGATCCAGATATGTATAACAGGCGGTTGTTGTTATTGACAAGATCTTTGGAGCGCAATATGGGTGAGTCGTTTTGCTTCGACGTTGTTTTGTCAGCCGTGATCTCATCCATGCTGAAGGAATATATTACCAAAACCACGGTCCGCAAGCCTAGGCAATACCATAACGACATACAGCTTTAAGAATTGGTTTGCTGAACTATATGATCGTAGATTCGAAATTCGCAAGGTCTACAGTGTACAGCGAAAGTTAAACTCGAAGGAAAAGAATTTGTCTAGCGTTACAAACGTTTGAGGCTAGTTTTGAACTTTGCACATTTAATCCATTGATCAGACAAATTGCATTGTTTCAGATTTAAATCAAACGCTGAACTTTAAAGTAAATCTTAAAACTTGATAAATCTAGTAAAACTTTATAGGCCTATAAGGTTCTAAACCATTAACAACTTAAATAAGAAAGGCCTACAGGTTATCAGAACGTCCATCAACAAACCATAGGCCTTTTTTCAGTTAAAATTAAATATTTTGTTTGCGACTACATGTATATTATACCATAGGCAACGTGCCGTATAGGGCCTACTGACAGGACCTGGGGCCTCATTCAGGAAGCAATCTATGACAATCTTAGTCTTAAGATTGTCATAATAGATTCTTAGGAAAATCTTATCTTCTTTATTGGAAACTCCGCACGCCGCCGGTCACGTGCGAACTCAATCATGACGTCACGGCGATCGATGAATGGATTTTATTTGTTTTAAATTTCAGACAGGATCAAATTTAAGCTTATCTTACTAAATATACGTAAATGAGGCCCCTGGTGCATGCCTGGTGCTACCACGCGGTGCACGGTGTGTGTGCACCAGTACTGGTGGCAAATATACATGTACACGTAGTTATCCTGAGCGACCGTGACTAGAGTATTAAGCAACATCTATAGCGCTATAGTAACCAAAATGCTGCGATCAATGTGCCTTACTCAAATGAGAACAAAACTTCAACTGGAGGTCGAGCGAAATGTCAATCTCAAGATTCAAGTGGATCAAAAGAATTGCTCTTTGCAAATCTCATCCTCAAGAAGGCTTCGAAGAGTTACAATGTTTTCAAGGATCATCTCCGTCGTCTCGTCCCAATACTAGGGCTAATGCGTGCCAGCGTATCTAAATTCAATACAGTGACCGCTGTTGCGTAATATAATCACATATTTAATGGGACAAGATGAGCTATATTTTAACGATTCATAGGCCTATATATAGCGGGGCTACCATAGCATGGAGTTTAAGACCGTTCGCACAACATTGTACCTAGCCTACTCCTTTTTAGATTTAATATTAGTATGCTACGGAGCCATAAGCGCAAGAAAAAACTAAAAAGCTTAATTTTTTTTTAATTGGGGGACTTGGAAAGAGTCAAACTTGAAAATGGTCAAAACTTGACCCCCGGGTAGCTTCTTTCTTTAAAAGTGGGGATTGAGAATTAAGGTGGGGGGGGGGGGGGTATAACCCATTCAAACCCCTTCCCCGTCAATGCGAGCCCTGTAGCATATAATCATGTATTATAGGCTGTGTATTATTATGCGTAGCCTAAAACTAACCCTCGCTAACATTAATCGCAAAAATTATTGCTACAAAAGTTCCTCTAAAGTAGGCCTACCTCGTCGGTGAAGCTTCGAATCCTTAGTGGTCATAGGGGCCGTTCTTGCTCTGAATTTTTATAGACACGCTCATTCTGTGAATGGTACGCGTCTGGTCTGTGCTTGGGTTAAACTGGTTGCAGTGGTTTTGCTGCGTATGGGCTAAGGATCACTGGGTTTCGCGCGGTCACAAGAGCCTATTTTGGTTGCGGGTAGTAATAGGGGCCGGTCTAGCATAATGCACACGATTTCGATCTAAGTTTAGGAGTAATTGAGCATACCTGGATCAAACCGGTTTCTTTCGCAAAAATCGATCGACTAGATCGAATAAACCAAGCCGTGCTATTAGGTCCAGCGGCACACACGCGTGGCGAGGGGAGAGTGGGGCCACGCACGGAGCGTGATGTTTATTATAGCTGTGTCTAAAACTACACTTCAGCGACAGAACGAGCAAGCAGTAATATTGCCTCATAACTGAGAGATCAACCGGTATCCGTAAAATAGAAGGTCTGATTTTAAATGGCGCCGTCGTCACAGTCTATCAATTGTATGCTTAAACTTGCAATTGCAGATTAAAGCATCAGTTGCATGCTTTAATCTGCAATTGCAGAATAAAGGATGCAACTGATAAACGGTGACCATGGCGCATATAAAATGGCGCATATAAAATGGCGCATATAAAATGGCGCATACAAAATGGCGCATATAAAATGGCGCATATAAAACCGGACATTAAGTTTACAAAAACACCAGGTTGATATTAGTGTTTTGACAAAATTAGATGACTTTAGAATATTCCCCAATATCATATTGTCATCCTCACAGGGAGGCCATGCAGCAGGTCCCCCCAATGAGGCGGAAATAATTTTAAACGGAGTTATCGATCGCCATAAATAGTCTGATGATGCTTAAATCAGGAATATGCTAATTTTTATATTGGTAGATATTATAATAATTATGGATAATATTATAATAATTATGGATAATATTATAATAATTATGGATAATATTATAATAATTATGGATAATATTATAATAATTATGGATAATATTATAATAATTATGGATAATATTATAATAATTATGGATAATATTATAATAATTATGGATAATATTATAATAATT
>JAQIWG010001728.1:0-23096 GCA_034695025.1 Chamaedrilus cognettii | reverse complement strand
ATATAGTTCGCTCTTCCGTACACAAGCACGATACTGACCAGATATAGTTCGCTCTTCCGTACACAAGCACGATACTGACCAGATATAGTTCGCTCTTCCGTACACAAGCACGATACTGGTCAGATATAATTCGCTCTTCCGTTCACAAGCACGAGACTGACCAGATATTGTTCGCTTTTCTGTCGCTCGATGAAGTCGCGCATGCGTTCGGCAGAGTCGTTGAACTCGCGTCCGTGGTCCATATGGTCGAATGCCATCCGCTCCGTCTCCACCCTCAGACAGTCCCATGCGTGATGGAACGATCTGAACAGAAACAGAGTCTTACGTAACAGAATGCTAACTACAATCCGCACCATCCACATTGCAACTACAATCCGCATGTGACACCAGACAGAGCAAAACTACTCGCAGGAAAAGCATCAACCAGAAAATAACTGGGATAAACAGAAACTTAGATACTTAGGTACGGCAGTAATTACATTTTGTTTAAACCACTTACAGTGTGAAGACCAGGCGCAAAATAGACCTTAAATTTATTATTATTATTATTTATACATCGTAAACGACCTTAAATATTTGCAGAACTATTCTACACAGAACATGCAATAAAATTACATATTTGACAGTATCTGCCATGCTACAATCTTGTTATGCACGGGACAATAATCATAAAATTTGTCCTCAGTGTGCATAAAAACAATTTCTTTTTATCTACCAACCACTGGACATACCCGACTTCAGGCTTGTCACCCAGCAACCGTATTGCCTTCTGTATCGCTCGACCATAATCATCCTCTGCTTTGGCACTAAGTCATGGAAATATGCAAGCGTTTATAGCGTGCAGTAAATTCATTTGTAAAAATAGCGAGCTAAGTACAGCATTAGCATTTTCAATGAACAGAAACCAGATTCTTTTCAGGAATAACAATACGAGTTATAAGATTGCATGCTACGAGCACTCTATCCCCCATAATAGCAAACACTTTATTTACCACTTCCATTCGTTTACTAAAGTCCCTTCCCATCAAGATGCAACAAATTATTAGGTTTTGTACATCAAAGCTTATAACCACAACAATTATTCGTTCAATGATCTTGATGTAGTCTGATGATGACCTTGCTGAAAGTCCATAAAACAACTAATGTTGCCTTGAGAAGTTAAAATTCAGATCACACAAAACCAACCGCATGGTTCGAAGCCCCTCGATATCTATAACACAATCATGATAGCAACACTCTTGATAGGCTGTAGCGTGTGAAGCCACGTTTTCGATTGAACAGAATTTCTGATAAGAGTGTCTACACTAGCTTTATCCAAAATAATAAGATGGATACCGGTGCCTACATCTGTTACTGCGTCTAAGCTCGGTCAGTGAGAAAAATTTATAAAATTGTAAGTTACAAAAATAAGTGTGCTTGAAGCTTAAAGTGTACTTGAAGAGTCGCACATAATAAACGTATATATCGACCATCACTGAATGCACCGCCAATGTCAAATAGAGGCACAGAGCAGAATCACATAGAAGGTGATATAAGTCCTAATTTGCAGTGTTTACAGTTTAGTGACAAACCGTAATTTGAGAAACTCTTCGAAAGCCTTGCAAGTGTTGCGACCCTCCTTGATTCGCTTGCATATCACCTCATAGCCACCTGTGCTCGTGAGGTCACCGCCCTGGAATGCACCCACATTAAACACCACTCAACTGAGCACCACTTGAAACCTATGCACTACTCACACTATGCACCACTCAAACTATGCACCAGTGCTTTAGCCTTGCACCACACTACGCACTACTTACATATGCACCATCCACCACCCATACTATGCACCACCCACACTATGCACCATCCACACTACGCACCATTCACACTACGCACCATTCACACTACGCACCACTTACACTATGCATTACTCACACTATGCACCACCCACACCACCGCCACTCAAACTACGCACCACTCAAAATATGTACTACCTACACTACGCACCACTCACACTATGCACCACTCACATTACACACTATCCACACTACGCACCACCACAACATGGACCACACACATGATGCACCACCCACACTACGCACCACTCGTACTACGCATTACCTACAACATACCAACCATACTATGCATCACCTACACAGTCTACACTATGCACCACTCACACACTACGCACCACTCACACACTAAGCATCACTCACACACTAAGCACCACTCTTCTTGCGCACAAAGAATCCAGATATGCATTTGAAAACAATCCTGAAATCATGAGACTTCTAGATTATACTCTACAAAGAATGTTAGAATTACCAACAACAACATACAAGTGAACGTTGCAGAGAATTTGCTGCATAAATCTGACAAGAAACTGCCATAGAAGCCTGTAAAGTACTGAGAGATCTGAGGTGGTAGTTTTGGGAGTTTAAGGACCGTGTGTGTGTAACGTAGACTATCACAGGCCGGTTCTGTGCAGAGGGCAAAGTACAGAACCGCTCACACTGCTCTAGTGGCCTTTTACGACCCGCTGTGGGGGGGGGGGGGTTCTACACTGCGACAGATCTGAGGGATAAAGTATGAAAAAGTTCTGCTATATTTACCCAAAATGAATCTGCAAATTTCAGTCGTCGAGTCATCTTAAAGTCATCTAAAACTTATTAGCAGCATCCGATGTATCGCTTCACAGTCTTCCTCAGCTACACCTACACACAAAGCATAAATATAATTAGCCCAGAGTTCACAACCTTGTGATGACAGAACAAATTTACATAAAAAGAAGCTATTGCTGCCACTGGTATGCACAGTTATATATTTGTTAACAGAAATATATTTACCAAAAAATGCCAAGACACCAAATTTCAAGTGTTATATTCCACTTTAATAGACCTTTGGGCGAGCATTCTCAAACACCACAAACATACAGATCACTTTGCCAAAAACAACTTTTGTGCAAGCTATGCACTGAGTAATTATTGCAACTATCCAGGAATAAATTGAAAGTCTCAGATTGTGATTAATATGTCAAGTTCATTAAGGAAGTTAATAGGCAGCGTAAACATCCATGGTCAGTTCAATTTATCAACTCAAGTATCCATTGCACTGCAGCAATTACAAAACACTTGTCAGAACTTTGCTTGCTCTTAAGTGGACGTATACATAGCGCCTGCCAGGCGCGATGCCAGACATGAATTTTGTATCTAGTGCAACACATACAGCGATACAGATCTAAACTACTACACGCGGTATCACATCCTGCATAGTAGACATCTCAAATTGCAGTGAAACTAATGTAGGTCGCTTGAAGGTGCAGGCACAGTCTAGGAAAAATCCATATTTCTATTGGCCATACTCATTTTCACATACGCAGACATTTGGACTCGGCAGGTTTCATATTTGAACTAATCTGTGGCCAATGCATGGCAGCTCCGGTAGCTGTCTTACTTTCGTTTTCAGAATATTCAATTTAGCAATCTTTCAACTTGATATATAATCTGACTGCTACACTTGAATGGACTCCTATAGTCAAGTCGTACAGGATGGAACATCTTATAAACTGAGCAAAACATTTCTAAATCTTCTGCTTTTATAGCATATAATACAATCCAATAAATGAGCAGCATAAACATTCAAATAATATTGTCGCTTATCCCTATGTAGTATGAAATGCTTCAATACATTTAGTAATTATTCAATTTAAATAATAATTGAATGAAATCTCATTCAATCTCATTGGGTGTCCACAGTATATACATGTATGCAAGTTGCCCGTGTAGGTTATAGATAGGTTACATGAAGCGACTAGAAGTCTAGAAGTATCAGTCCACCACTTCAGAGTCCAGACAAGTTGATCATGCTGAACTTTGATATTAATATCTAAAACAAACAAAACCAAGCTCCGTGAGCTTGCCTATTGACTAATAAGCCAATATTGCAACATTAATATGAATGCCAAAATACATTTCTCTAAAATGAAAAAAATAAACTAATAATCAGAAGAACGAGTAAAATTGATTTGGTGAAATGAAGTTTAAACATAGTCTACATATAATTCCGCAAGGAAGGCTACTTAATGACCTCTTGAAGGAGCCCGGGGCAGGGGATGCATAAGGGGGTGCAACTTGCTTAGAGCTGTATGATGGTGCAAGTGCAACTACGCACAATCGCTTATCCCTACGTGAAAGCTTACTCAGATACTCTAATGCCATGTGTTGAGACGTGGTCCTTGGCTTAGGCTAAGATCTAAGCCATATGCCCCATCAAACATAAAAACTGCTCACACATTATGTATAGAGGATAGAGAAAATATACGTTATAGTTGCTTTCGGGACGCGGGAGGGTCAAACAATAAAATTTATTTTGGCTGTTCTTTGGAAAGGACTACAAACATCAAGGTAGTATAGCCCATACGGTATGCATGAAACATGATTATAAAATTAGGACGAGGGCCCCGTGAGGGGATGTTATTATTATGCGTTGTTGTATTCCTTTCAACAAAGAAAAACAATCATTTTAGGCATTAGACTGGTTATTGTCATTGTTATTTTAGCCCCTTGCGGGGAAAAGGTGACGCCCCATTTCAAAATAAACGTGGTTCCACCGTATCCGGTAGGCATCGTAGGAACACTTGTGGCTTACGAATTTAAACCACCCTTGCCAAAGGGTGCACGAAGTGACGCTACATCTTTGCCGCGGCCGGGATTCAAATCGGCAATTGCTACACTCATAATCCAAGACAGTGACTTAAGACTACTCAGCCACAACGCTTCTTCCTGCCCTATGGTGGCAGCAGGGGCAGGGCTGCCGGGCACAGTTTAATGCGTAAAGAGAAGATCATCATAACAAGAAGAAAACATTCTCGTCTTACGTTATTATACAAAGTTCATAATAATCTACTACCTATAACTTTCAGCAATCTTACAAAACCTGAATCATCGAACAATACTCAAGCAAATGTTCGACACTATCAAATTCCTCGTTCAGATACAATGGCCCATCGAAATTCATTTCACCCTCGTACTATTTTGGATTTGAACTCCCTTCCCCAAACCACTTTAGAACAATCATCTCTGAATTCATTCAAGATGGCTTTGGCCCCAAATAACTAAATTTAATTTTTTTAAATTTGGGGTGGGGCTATTTTGTCCGCGCGCACTGCAAATAATCATCCGTTAGCGTGGAGTGCAGTAGTGAAGTTGAAGTTTAAGTATGTCATGTCCGGGACCAAACCATAGACCGGTTGTCCTATACGACATGCACTAATGATAAATGTTCGTTGTCAGTAACTTACCAAATTAGTCGTCTAACAAAGTAGGCCTAAACTAAAAACTAGCTTACTGTAGATTGTATAAATAAATAAAAAATTAAATCTTAAAATCCTGTTATATTTCGGTACAAATTAGTAAACTATTATAAGTGGATAGAAAAATTAGTGATAGCTAAATTTTAAATTGTGCATACACATGTTTAAGTTATGACTATAACTTACTCATGAATAAAATCAAATAAATTAATGTCCAATTTCACATAACCCTTTATTAACAACTTCTGTTACCTAATCAAGTATTAAAGTAAATAAGTTTATTACTATGTGTTCTGAAAATGACATAAATTTGCTGATCCAACTAAATGACAATTTAAGCGGCCAACAGTGATACCACAGAATATAGAAGTAACTGTATTTAATACAATTATTCTTTACTTTCAAAGTGTTGAATATTGTATTAAAGTATGTTCGAAGAAAAATATACGTGTATAACCGCGCGCAAATGCCCGCGCATAAGTTGCCAACCCGTAATTACCCCGCGCGCCCAAACGCCACAATTTGCCACGTTTTGCGGCTTTGACGCTTTGCGGCGTCGGCGCTTCGTGATGCACTTCGATGCACAAGGCATTTCTAGCGATTTGCTCATATAAAAGTAATACAGTTTGTGAAAAAGGTATTTGAAGTGTGTAAGATCTAACCCCTAGTCGGATATTTTCGTTAAAATGCATTGGCAGATGGCGCTACTTTGAAGCCTTTTTTCATAATTTTTCTTCACTATAATGCAGCAAATTTGGTAAATAGTTTTTGAGAGAAATTGTCATAAAAATCGATTAAACAGAGAATACTAGATATTAAGCCACTCGATCGGGCTATAAATATGACAGTTAGAAAAACTATGCGCAGCAGTGCATTTAACATTGTATGAGAAGAAAGGGCAGACTCAATGGGGCAAAAGGTATTTGAAAGGGCATTTTACCCCCCCTCGGCCCCCCCCCCCACCCTTTCAAACGGTGGGAGGCTAAAGCCCCCCCGACGGTACGCCACAGTTCTGAAATTAGTTATGGATGAACAGAATCACGGTAGCGCCGCATTTTGTGGAGCACGTTGTAGCGCGCAAACAGATTCGGCTAGCTAGGCCTATTGTGCCCGCTGCGTGCATCTGCTACAGCTGTAAGCTGGTTGTGAACTGTAGGCTGTTACAGTAGGCCTAGACTCGACCGGAAGTATTGTGTGGGCGTATTATTATTGTTATACGGTCACATAGCCTATCGAAGCTTGTGAGCACAGTGCAGCAGCACTGCGGCAGCTGCGGCAGACACAGCAGTTGACCGTAGTATTCGCCGCAGCAGCTGCTGCAAGCCTATGGTTTCTGCTGCAGCGCCTCTGCCAACATAGGCGTACTTGCCAATGCGATACATTGTGACATACACCATGTCGGAAAATACGTGTTATAGGGCTACACTAGTGTCGCACACTAGGAGGCTGCGGAACACTTAGCTGGTTCAGCTGCTCCTGCCGGTTTTGCACTCACGACAGCACGCATGCCCTCCAATCAAGGGCGGGCATTGATGAATAGAACGCTTTACGCTCAGGATCGGTTGTGGATCGTTGTGGACCACTCAAAAAATTTGACCTCAATGGTTACGAACTTCTAAATAAAAATAATAAAATATTTGAGAGCTTCTCAAGTAGATAATACAATGTCGGACTCTCCCTTTGTATTCGTAGAACTAGCATGTCACTGGGATTATGGTAACTCTTATTTCAATATTTCATCGCTGTGTTGCCTATTACCATTTGGAATTAGGGCATGCCACTTGGCACTGAGGCATGACAGTGCACACTTCAAAGTTTCACGCCTGCCTTTAGTCGAAGATGCTAAATATAGGCCTGGGCCTAGTTAGGCTAATGGATACTTTCAAAACATGAGTAGACCTATTACTGTGGCTACTTCGTGAGAAGTCGTTATCGTTATCGCGATATCGGAACTCACTCCCATAGTTCTCAAAATGCAAAATGCGCCCATGTAGGCGCAATCAGTGCGTACGAAACACTAGTTGCTGCTGCTGCTGCGTTGGCTTCCGCTGTAGCAGCAACAGCTGCTGCTGTAATCAGGCCTCTTCGGTAAATTGTTCCAGACGATTTTCTTGCGGAGACCTAATTAAAACCCGCTTCGCTTTATTACAGTCTGATCTTTACGACCCGTTTTCTGCGTAATTTCGCCCTTCAGTCGGACAAGTGTGCCTGATCGCTTTGTATTGTTACACTGGACTACTACACTGAGGCCTCTTGGATGCTGGGTGTGAGACGGACTGCCAGCTTATGTCAGCTTAGCATAGTAAGTATTCGCGGCCGCTTACTGCGTTTCATTCATAAAATTGCCACAGCCGCTAGTGTGTGTACTGTATGGAGTAGCGCCCTATACGCTGCGCAGTAGGCTGCTGTAGGCCTACACTGTAATAGTTACTGGATGGAGACCGTGAGTGTTTACCGTTAGTGTCTGCATGGCTGTAGGCCTGCTGCACGATGTTAGCCCCATAGTACGTGTACGCTAATCACGCCATAATATGTTGTTTTCAAGGAGAAGCTGGTGCTGCATGTAGGCTGTGGCGAACGCTACCAGTTCATCAGTCTGCTAGGTTATTCTACTGTAGGCGACTGAGAGGCTACGGATTATACGGTCTAATTCTGAGCGTGTAGCTACAGTGCAATATCGAATAAACAAAATTTAATATTCCTGGCTTACTCTACTACCATAGTAATTATTCGAACGATTATTATGGAATAGCCTTTACTGTATACACTTAATGTACATGTTCGCTATTTTTGTCTCGTTGTAGTACTACGTAGCCTGTTTAAATTGTTAGGATGCTATAATTCCAGCAACTCGACATGCATGTTTAACTTTGTTCATTCAGATTCTAAGGAGGTGGAGGTAAAATAACAAGGCCCACTGACTCAGTGGGCCTAAACCTATGCAAGCCGTTCCGAAAAACACCCGGCTAATTGACAGAACACAAAAATTTGCATGTTTGATGCATTGATATGTATCATAGCACATACTAACTATTATCTAGTAACCAAACAACTACTCAATTGTCAAGAATTTATGTTTGTGTTTTTGTTGTTTAGAACGCTCTGCAAATTGAGGGAATAATGTGTAGCACAAAGTCTATATACGGTCCAATTCTGTACAAGGGAACCTGCACAGAACCGCTCCCCCTTCTTTAGTCGCTTTTTACGATTTACCCAGGGGACTCTAGGCTGCAAGCTAATTCTTTGTTCCCCGGCCTGCACGGGGTGTTAAAAATTAGTGTGGATTTAGAGTTTGTACATTGCGCCCAGCAGTCACTAGCTATCAGTAGGCTAGCCTTAATGCTTTTCAGTTTTATATAAAAAAATGATCGTAAATAGTCATTTTTGGATTTAAGGCCCGGGGCTCCCGGAGAGAACGTAAATCCGTGTGACATTGTTGGTAGAGGTTGCAAAGGAGTCCCAGTGCATGGCCACATGGGGCGTCCCAAAGATTATTCTCGTTAAGGGCTAGGCTATGGGTTTTAAAGTTGATCACGAATGGTGCATTAGGAATGCATTCCATTGCGACTAGATAATGGCTGTATACTACTAAGTTAGTCTGTTACAAATACCATAACCGATGTGCTAAGTATGGTAAGCACAAAGTAGCCTAAATAAAAATTTAAAACTTAGTAAATGAGTAATTACTTGTATAACAAACTGGCTGTAAGCCTACACTAGCAGCCTGTAATAGCCTACTATGGCTGCATAGACAGGAAACTGGGTAAGGCTGGTCGACAGGATGTTAATGCATCGGTACACAGGATATTGTTCGCCCGGTACAGCGTGCAGCGGGTTCAGTTTTAACATCCCTGGCCACAGGCAATGGCATGCTAATTGCTTCCAATTAGAAATCAGGTCGACAATTCAAAGCAGGAAACCTGACCGCGGACTTAACACACGTTTGACAAAGGACACCGGGACTTACCACGCTTCGACATACACAGCGTTGACAGCGGCTCACAACGTACCGGTTCATTGACAAAGCAATTTGAGTTCAACTTCTCAACTCTGCCCGTTAGTGGTTATTCCAGTCACTGGCCATTCAAAATGTAGCGTTGGTAAATTGGCATAGCTTTTGTGTTTTGTTGCACGTTACATGAGATCGTGGATAATGAATGTAACCTTTCGGCCGGGCTACGCTCTAGTTGGTTCAATCGAGTCAATTCAAGAACAATTTATTGCGACTTACTGCGCTTAGATAAGATTTGTTGATCGGAAAATAATCATTTGTGGTGAAATAATGAATGTCGCATAATACGACCATAATAATAATCCTAGCCTAGGCATCTAGGCATTGATATAAAAGTTTAGCGAAAATCTAAATTACCGTACTAACTATGTAAGATTTAAACATGGGCTACATCTACATCTAAAATCATTAGGCAACATAACAAGGTTTTGCAAGCCTTCATTTTTGTACTAATTTTTGCGTTCATTTGCTGCGCCTTATTGATTTCATGGTATAAATTTAGTTCAGAAATGCATAATTTGTTCTTGTTTTCAGTGAACGAATCCTGTCCTGAGCCATGCGCATGAGCGCGTCTCGCCCTCAAGCTTCCGCTCTCACCGTATCCATCTCCCGTCAACACCATGCTTTCGCACCCATGTCCGTGACTCCGCCCCCCCTCCCCACTTGCGCGTCCAAAATGGATCGTACTTCTACTTCGCATCGCCACCCCAACGACCAACTATCGCGAACTCCGAACTCGAGTGATGTTGAAGTCAGGTTGGACACCGACCACACCCCACCGACGCGCAAACCAACCCGAAACTTAACCCGGGACTCAACCCGGGACCCAATCCGGGACCCAGCCCAGGACCCAACTCGGGACCCAAATTGGGACTTAACCCGGAATCAAAACCTGAGCCAAACCCGAGACACAACCCGAGAGCCAACTCGGAACCCAACCCGGGACCCAATCCAGGACTCGATCCGGAACTCAATGTGGGACCCAACCCGGGACCAAAATTTGCGCCGAAGCCCCGACCAAACCGCACATCAGATTTCTTGCCTTCCCCTCATAACAGTCGACGGAAGCTGTTCCCCGGACGCCGGTATTTCCGGGTCTCGGTCAGGCGCGCGCAGCCTCGCCTCCAGCACCACGCTGTCCCACGGCGAACAACCCCCCAGCGCAATGATCACCCCCTGCGACATCCACTCCCGGCCCTCCTCCGCCGTGCCAGATTTGGACCACCACATAGGTATACTTTCGACAGGAACTGTTTGTTTTTTGTAGTTTAGGGACTGTGTGTAGCACAAGTCCAACTTTGTGCAAGGGAGCTCACACAGAACCGCTCCTCCTACTTTCGTCATCTTTTACAACTCGCCCCGGGGAGCTCTGGGCTGTGAGCCAATTCTTAGTTTCCCAGCCTACAGGGGGTTTTCGACAGGAACATTATGACTGTGTTCCAGTACTATTGTGGGAGTTTGTGGGGGGATTTTATCTACTATTGTGGGAGAATTTCATCTAGTTATGCGCGTTGAAATTTGATGCTAAGGGGGGTGCAGGGGATTTAACCCAGCTAAGATCCTTTTTTTTTGGTTCGGAATGAAAGAGTAATTATATTGATTTAATGATGAAGTATGATATAGACGACTACTTGATCACTGAGAGTTATAAACCAAGCTTAACGAGATCGTTCAAAGGCTATTGTTTAATCTTCATTTAGAGGTGTCTATCATATAGTCTATACTTGGTAGATCGGTTGACATGTCTTTCTTTGGTACTTTCTATGTTTTCTTGTTTTTGTTACTGATTGATTACTACATTCCCGGTGAATTAAATATTAATATATATAGGCGCCGTGGAGGACGTGTGGGTGCTGTGCAACGGGAGCCTCGGGCCCCCGCTGCCCCCCCGACAGGCCCTCCGGCGGGCCGTGTCCCTCAACCACCGCCCCCCCGTGCTGACTCCTGTGCCCAGGGCGGCGCGTGCCCCCACGCCGCCCTCAAGAGGCGCAGTGAGGAGGACGCTGACGCGGTCGGCGCCTCTGCTCGTCGATCAGGTCGGTGAGGGGGGGGAAACTTGAAAACGTGAAGAGATTTTTGACAAATTATGTGGATTTGAAGGAAGGATATTTTGTTGCGATTTCAATGTGAAGTGTGATAGTATGCAATGACAATTTTAAATTCAATATTTTTATAAGAATTTTTTATTACAATCATTTATTTTATCAATTGGATGACCCAGAAAGAATATTGGACATATCAAACCAACTCTTTTTGGAAGATTTTAACGTTTTGATTTAAATATAAGAGTTTTACAAATGTTAATCGATGTTAACGTTTCAACAACTTTTCTTCACTCAGATTTTAGCTTTTTTTGAAATTGAGCACAACGTTCAAATCAGTTTTAGAATCGATATAATTGATTTTCACAATTTTAACAAGAAATGTAAAAAAATTATTTGTGAAATACTTTCACTAGAAAGAAGTGTTGACTGTGGAAGACTATTAAAACTACATGTACATGTAGTTTGTCTGGATCAGTATCCCGCTTCTTGAAGGTTGAATGATGACCCATGACTTCTCTACATTCTTGATATATGTTTGGATATGATGCTCATTCTGAATTTATTACGCTTATTTTTACCATAACGCTGATTTTTACTGAATTTCTATTCCATGTCGACGCATGGTCAATTGGATATATATAACTAGTTTGTCGGTATCAGGTTGTCCCGGTGGCGCGCTGGCCTCTGCGCCCCGCCGCCGCGCGCTCAGCCAACGTGATCCCCCTCACGCGCTGGCCTCTCCCCGAGTCCCTGGGGCGTCTGGCCATGGACGGCCTCGCCCGCGGCCAGCACTCGGGGGGCAACGAATATGTCGAGTGCCCCGTCGCCGGTGTCAACGGGGTGCGAGGCGCTGTCCCGAAGCCCCCCACCCCGCCGCATCTCTTGGCCGATGTCCCGAACTTTGTGAACGTCGCCTCGGGGGGAGGCGGGGAGATCGTGGGAGGCGAGGGGAAAAAGCGGAGGGGATTTCAGCGGAAGCTGTGGGCGTGCTGCGGGAATGCGGGTCGCGCAAAGCGCGCCGGGTGTAAGTCTCCGGCGCTGTGCGGTCGCTGTGGCAAGTGTCGGTGCGAGGGGTGCGCGCGGGCGCCGCGGTGCACGGACGCACGCCTGCGCGGCGTTGCTGACGCCCTGAGCTGCGTGTGTGTGGTGCGCCCGCTGTTCTACCACTGCCTCAAGGACGACAGCGGCGAGGACGACTGTTCGGACGAGCCGTGCGCGTGCGCGGGCAGGCCGCACTGCGCGCGGCGCTGGGCCATCATGGCCGCCCTCACGCCCTGCCTGCCCTGCCTCTGTCTCTACCTGCCCCTGCGCTGCGCTCTCGGGGCGGCCTGCAGGGGGGGCGGGGGAGCGGCGGAGGGGCAGGGATGTCGCTGCGTCGAGGCGCCTGGGGGGGTGGGGGAGGGCTTGCTGCAGGGGACGACTGTCTGATGGGGGGCAGTAGGGAAGAAGATAGATGGTGTGATAAAAAGCGATGAAAGGAGTTAGAGATGATTGCGACTATGCCTGAGGATGTTACTTGCTGGGTGATAATTATGAGTTAATAGCGAGTTAGCAGTATTTGATTATGTCAGTGCATTCAGATTCATTTGCAGTACATCAAGGCGTTAGCGTGTGATTGAATTGTGACTTGATGCGCAAGGATAGAGGTCCCAGTGAGGTTTTTGTAATTTTCAGTGCATTTAGCATAAACGAATAGTTGTTGTATCAACAATCATGAATTCCGAATCTTCCTTAGTTGATCGATCCTCTGAGCAGCTAGAGCATTGTTTAGAGATTGTAGGTGTCAGAAAATGAATTCAGAATAGATTATCACACTTCTCAGTCAATGAAGTCATGTCGTTAATAGCTATGGAGGTTAATAACCCCCTCTAATGACACTAAGCTGATTGTTGGTGATCTTTGGGTAGAATCCTGATGGTGGACGATGCGCAGTGAATAGGAGAAGTTCACAGATGTAAAACGAGATCCTGCCAAACATACGGCGTCTTAAACTGACACCATTTCTTTCGATGGTAAGTCGAAGCTAAAAGTCCTATAATAGTTAGTTTTTGTTATTGGTATAGATAGCTTTTCGGAGGGCGTTTCAGCTGAAAGAATTTGGATACACATACCAGACAACGGTCTCGAAATATGCGGGGATGAGTGGAGAGGGCCTTACCCTCCGAGTTTTAGCTTTCGCCAGCTTTCATCTATGGAATTGGTGTCTTTTAGAGATTTCATACTTTTGAGGACTGGTTACTCTCTGCTATTTATTGTGGTATCACGCTAGTGTTCTGATGTAGGATGCAGCTAAGTAATTATTACAGAAATCTTTGACCGCAATCACATTATTTATTTGTGTGCTCGCTGCAGTTCGATGAGTTATAAATAGTCACTGACTTTCTTGACTGTCAGTCTGTAGAATTGAGTTCAAGATACAGTATTCATTGTTGTATATGTTGAAGTATAACGATCCCTACAATTCATTTGATTATATAGAATTAAATTTAATAAATGTATGATTTAATTTTTGAAAATATTTCATAATAATTATATGTTATTTGTCTACGTTATTGTTGTATTTTGAATAGACACAAACATGATCTTCTATGCATCTTCGTAAATTTGATTCTGCTATGTGACAGTTATTTACACTTCCTACTCCCCTTGCAAATTTTAGGTTATGTTGTTGTAAAATAAAGATGCAGGAATATTTGATAGCTTGAAACGTTACTGGAGCTGTCGTACCATTAAATGTATTCGTTGTGTTGAATAGAAATTTTTTACGCCTAAGTTTTGAGTTTCAGGTTCATTTTGTTTTATTCTGTCCTCACAACCAAACTTAAAATGTACTTATTTAGAACTCTTGTACTACTTTGTAGATGATCGCAAACTGTCATTGGATAACAGGCCTGGGCCGTCAAGAATGTTATTGATAACGGTAAATTCTAGCGTAGGTGTAGCCTATGACCTTGAAGCTGAATGTATTGACTTAGTTTACTGCATTGATCGCAATGAGTCATCTCCTCAGTCACTGTCAGTAGTTGTTAATTAGGTACTGTATGGTTTTTGACAGTCATATTATGTATGTAACACGTGCGTGCTTATTGCAGGACAGTCGTCAGTGGACTTTTGATAGAATTGAAGAGTTTCTTGGAAGTTTAAGGACGGTGTGTATAATAGTGATGAAGACTATTACAGCCCGCTTCAATGTGTAGGCCTCGGCTTTACCAAGCAAAGAACCGCTCTCCCCTCTTTAGTTGCCTTTTACTACTCGACTCGCCCGGGAACCTCTGGGCTGCGGGTCAATTGTTTGTTCCCCGACAAGGGGTATAGACTTGAAGAGTGCATGCCTAGTAGCATGCCTACAGTTTATTAACCCACTAAAACTGTTGAAGGCTAGGTATACGTTCCAATGAAACATTGTATATCGTTGTCAATATAATTATACAGCAGCTGCGTATCAGACTAAAATCGTCCATATTGAAGGGCATTGAGCTTTTGCTACAAATTATCCTACAATTTAAGCTATATTATCTGACAGATTTTTGTGTGGTTTAGAATTGTTGATTCTATTTGCTAAATTTTTTCTAATTTCCTGAAACAAAGGCTAGGTTAGATTAGCCTTTAGCAGGGCATACTCCAATAATTACTGTTTTATTGATGCAGAAGCGTGCACGAATTTAGAGAAGAAATTACATTTCAGTGAAAAACCTTATCTCATACACAGCTGTGCGCAGGCTTACAAAGTGCAAGATAGCTGGCCAGATTCAGACACCTTTCATGCTGGCTTTGTGTCCACTATTGTACAGTAGCCTGCTATGGAAACTATAGCTTTAATCGTGGAGGCAATCATTATGAATTATGGCTCTAATTCTAAAGAAAAGTCTTACACATAGCGGCGTTCAAGAAACATGGTATAGTCTGTCGGCCGCATAAAAATGAGAATTTTAGCAGACCACAATAAATTGTTGTCTAGACACCAATAAGGAAGTTCAGCTATTTCCTTCTGTGAACCTGCGGATCAGGTTTTATGGCTGGTCTATTGAATGTTGCCTTATATTAAAGCTTCATAGTAGTTACAATATGTCACATACGTTGTACAATCCATGTTATACTGGTGAAGCCAGAATTACATACATGCAGGCTATATTGTAGAAGTCTGTTGTGAACCAATTGATGTACTATCTTATCTTGTGCTACAATCAAACTGAACTGGTCATGCTTACATGTAAACCGTTAAAGTATTGGTGGCTTGTCTTTACCTATAATCGCGTTAATGTACATTGCATCTAAATAATTTATTGCTGATTTGAGTATGCTATGCTTATATAGCTTTGCATCGGAGCTAGTATGTCCGTCTTGAAGCTGCATGCGGTGATGAGGTTTTAAAGCGCTGGAGTTTATTTGCCAATTAACTCAATAGTGTACAGTACATGTGGATTATTTCTCTAAAGTCTAAATGTAGACGATCTGTTCTGTGGCACTGCGTTTTTACTAGAAACCTGTTTATTTATGTTTGCTAGCGCAAAGGAAACCTCCAACCTCTTACAATACAATGATGTCATTTTGCCATCGTTAGATTGTCTCCGATTGTGTGGCAATTCGGCATGCAAAATGCAAGCCTATAGGGTCGCACAGTGAAATGTCTGACGCTCTTGAAAATACTTACCTAAATATGTTAACACGTGAATATGAACAGCCGGGAATCATATTATAAATCCTAATTTGGACCTAACCTAAGCGTGCGCCAACTTCAACAAAGCCTTTTTGAATGAACGTGACTTGACGGAGTTACAAATTATTGATAAAGATTTTGAGTAATGCCGAGATCTACAGTCTTTAAGTTCTCTGCAGTTTATAATCGGTTTGTAATGCATGTGCCAAATTTAATTTAGTTCAATTTCAGACTATACATGTACATGTAGGTCGTCTCAAATTATTCTCTTAAAAAGCTTAGATAGCCTATTGCAGAGACTGATGCAGTCAGTACCAAAATATAGGCTGTTTAGTCTGCTTGTAATCAAAATGATATCTATTATGTTTGACTTCTGCGCCTCTATATTACGCTGACCAGTGTCACCACTACACTTGAATTTACATAAGGTCTATTTGTTTGTTTGTATGTATTGTTGTCTGTCTGTTTGTGGCCTTGTGTGCACTTAGTATTTGCTACATATTGTGTTCCATGCATTTGTGCTGGCTTGATTGATAAGGCCTTGCTTAGATTTGTGTCATAGATATCGACATTCCAGTTTTGATCATATTGTGGCTGTGCTATCTAAATGTGAAACTGTTTAAGGCGGAATGATTTTGATCCTATAATTGAGTTACCATTGCGAGTGAGGCGCTAGTTGATAAGAAAAGCTGGTGATAATATATTTCTTGGCTAGGCCTATAGCGTGAATATGTATTAGGTATTGACCAAATTGTTCCAATGGGTATCGCCCTATTTTGTGCTGGATTGTAACATGCGGCTGATTTACAAGTACATGTACGCTGTGTAAATAACTGTGAGCGTTCGGTTATGCTTTATATTTGCATCACTGCATCAGCCCAATCTTACACTCATTACATACAGTCGTTGTGTTTTGCAATAGCCTATATTGCAATAGCCTATGTTGCAATAGCCTATGTTGCAATAGCCTATGTTGCAATAGCCTATGTTGCAATAGCCTATATTGCAATAGCCTATATTGCAATAGCCTATGTTGCAATAGCCTATTTTGCAATAGCCTATATTGCAATAGCCTATATTGCAATAGCCTATATTGCAATAGCCTATATTGCAATAGCCTATGTTGCAATAGCCTATATTGCAATAGCCTATATTGCAATAGCCTATCGCGGGAATCTCCCCCAAGAATGAAAATACCCCCTATGGTTATGACCAATGGGAGCAATTTCTCCGACAAATTATGAATTTATGCTAAGAATGCTAGCAAGGGGGAACACATTTATTTTTAAAAACTTCCACAGGACCTTCCCCCTTCGGTCGTCAATTCTGGGGATGCTCCCCCTTTAAAAATGTTTTTCACCGAACACTGATAATAATATCAGGCAGATTCTGAAGTTATGAATACAACCATGTACGTCAATTATTGACAGGCTGATATCCGCTTAAAGCTCTACGCCTATTTTACTTATTCGTGAACTCGTTCGAGTTGTTCGCTTGCATTTTACTGCGCGGCGAAAGTTTTCTGCACAAGTTCTGTGCATACCCCACGGCCAATATAAAAATTGAGCAGCTTGTCAAGGACTTGGCCCCTAGTATTGTATTACCATTACTACTAAGCGGTTGAGAGTTGCATTTTATGTTTTTTAATCTTCGTGACTATTAATAAAAATACCGACGTATAAAACTGAGTAAAATACCATTTTTGTCGTAGTGGAAACTTCAACGACGATAGATTCAGTACTAAGATTGCATGGCGACAGAATTTTATTGAACTATGTTATTTTATGTATAATTTTACGAACACTGTAGCGCCCGTTTCAGCTAATTTCGCTCTGTCCTTACTCTTAATTAAAAGCAGATCGTGTATGTGAGTGCATGATAGTAAATTTTCACGTCATAGACATCTCACAACTCCACTACATGACGTACTATATATGAAATGAAAGTGAATCAGATCCTCAATAAAACTGCTGCTCGACAGTCGACACCAAATTCTACTAAGTATTAATCCTTATAGTGCTATAATTATATGCCGAATTCGTGGACGTTGGAAGATGGGCGGCAGTGACGCACGGGAGAAAATTGTCCCCCCCCCCCCTGACAATTGTTTCACTGTCTTTTTGCAGGGAGGGGGGGGGGGTGGGCAGTGGGAGGCAATGATTCTGCGAATGTGCCCTTTCATTGTAGTGCCCTATTTTTTTGTGAGCTTGAAATAGTTGAATCTAGTTGAAATAGATCTGATGAAAGCCTCTAAGTGACCTTTAGAAAATATATAGCTTGTTTAAGTTGTCCCCCTGCCAAAAAATTTACTTCGACTCGCCTGGCCAAATTCTAATAAACTTTATGTGAGAGTGCAACACGTTGGCCCGTAGGCCAACTATGCAACCTACAACCCTACCGATAAAATTCAAATTACACAAGCGAAGGAAATATTTATTTAGTAAGAGGCTAGAGAATTCGAGCTATCTCTCGGTTTGCATTGTGTTGCAGCGTAAAGCCTAGAAGAATTAAATAACCTATAACATGTTAGATCAGGCCTACGAATGAAATCTTGTGACTTGTCAGCAGTCATGAACCATGTCAGTTTATTGGGATTGTATATACTGAGCAGTGAGCAACTTGTACAAGCGTAGGCTATGGATAACAGATGTTGTTGTTGACCGTTAGCCAGCTGTCTTG
Source organism: Chamaedrilus cognettii (assembly GCA_034695025.1). Classification (NCBI taxonomy): domain Eukaryota; kingdom Metazoa; phylum Annelida; class Clitellata; order Enchytraeida; family Enchytraeidae; genus Chamaedrilus; species Chamaedrilus cognettii. Next base: position 4,410 of record JAQIWG010001728.1, on the reverse strand, counting down.
CGCTGCTGTATTCTATTATAAGTGTCATATATAATATGCCTGTATACTTGTATAGTGTTCGCTTACTTGTGTAAATATGATACATCATAGACTACATGTGAACGTTTAAATCATGTGACACGTGCATTACCTCTATATGTGACAGTAAAAGCCAGTATTGAATGTAAATATAAATCTTGATTTCCACGAATAGCGTATCTTGACTTTGCGTTGAGCCTGCGCCAATTACCCTACGCGTTCCATGCCATTCAAGTCTTCATTCAAAGTCCCACTCATCAATGTAGCCTTGAGTCATTTCCTGTTTCCGGTAAGCGCTTCTTCTTAACTATTATAGGCTTCGGTAATAATAACTCTTGCATCGTTGGGCTGTAATTAGGCCTAAGGGCCGGTTTTTCCAACACGGATTAAACGGTGGTTCAGGATTTAGCCTATGAAAAATGGTGGGTTAAATTCTGAACCACCATTAAATCCGTGTTGGAAAAACCGGCCCTTAGCCTGTCCAATGTCGACCTCTGATTGACCTCACAAATAAGGCGGACATGCACGCAGTTCTTCTGTATTAAGATCGGTATAGCAATGCAAGTTTTAGTTAGTCATGTAGCCTATTATATTTTGCTACTAGCAGCTCAACTGAGCGTTACGTTGGCGGCTTAGGTCATTGGTTTGGGTCCGTCGTAACAATTTTCGACAGGTGTTTTATGATATTTTTATCTGGTAAAATCAATTTGCACTCTTTATTTGCTATTTCGGTGATATTATTCCCGGAGCGTTGAAATTGCAGGCCTATACCATGATGCGAACCTTTTTTCCTTTTTCGGACTTTCTGGTTTGCTTATTAGCAGGCAATGATTAATTGAATTTAAAATAGAACATTCAGAATGGGGATTACATTCGTATTCAAAATATTGATTTAAATGACCAAAAAAATCACATGTATCGTGCCTATATAGGCGCACGATACTATTTGGTGATATTCATAGACCTTTACGTATGTTAACCTGCATCGTGTTAGGCATTTAGCATCAATTTTTGATCCACGCCTGTAATATAGACCAATGCAACCCATTTGAAATTACACTTTTTACTAGGGCCTAAATGGTACACATAGGGTTTACATGTAGGCCTACAATGTACATGACATTGTACTGTTCTGCTGAAATTTTTTGTGCCCGAAATTCGCTCTCCGAAGCCGTTGAACCGTCGACATCATCTTAGAAATTTTCTTAAAGTCACCTGCAGTCTTCTTGGAGGAAGCTTTCTTGACAACCAGCGGCCGATAGGCCTCCGTGTGTTGATCAGACAACATGCCCATGAGGGCAGTTAATTTCCGCGTAGATGTGGATGGTCTGGACCTACCAGCCTTCGAATGAGAAGCCATTTGGTCTGTGATAGAAGTTATCCGAGGCTCCCGAGCTTTCGTTGGTTGATGATTCACTGACTGTACGCGATCGCTGACACTTCTGTTCTCGCGTTTCATTAAGCTGCGCCGATCTGCGACATTAGACACGATCTCTGTCTGATCACGAGTATAGTCGGCGATGAGTTCTAGTGGCCGTGGCTTCATTTCATTTCCTACAACATTAGTTTTGCAGGAAAGTTCGCGAAAATACTCAGCAGATTGGAGGCTCATGACGGAAGACTTGGTGTGAGCCGTACATGTAGAGCTCTGAAAGTCAAGACTGTTGACTGCATTCATCTCGCTTGTAGTAGAACAAGAATTGCATTGACAGCTCCAGTATAACTGACGACTTTCTTTCTTCTTAGCCAACAACGGAAAAATGACCGGAAGCGTAAAGCTTGGACATTCGGAGAGCCTAGCTTCAGAATAAAGTCCTTCTGCGCTCCTCTTAACATTAATGGATAAGCGCTTCATATTTTGTTGCAAAACATCATCTTGGTCATTAATGGAAAGGCACCCGTCAGTGATATATTTTGCCAGTATCGCACCGCATGCTTTTCGATTCATTTTGTCAGCAAGCAACAACGGCGTATAACCGTCGCTGTCATGCATATCATTCAAACTGATCGATCTGCGCGACGCTGTCTTGCAAATACAGTAGACGATGCGACAGTTCCCGTGTAAAACAGCGTAATGTAGTGCCGTACGATTTAGTTTATCACCCAAGCGCAGTTCGATGTCGAAAGCTTTCCTCGAATCAAGAATAACTTCCATTTCCGTCGTTCTGTTCAAGCACGCCGCCCATACCGCCGCATTGCGGCCCGTATCCAAATCCACGTGGCTCACATCGGCGTGTTTATGAAGGAGATATCGGAACATTTTGCTTCGCGAATATTCGTTGTTGATCTCCAAGGCGGCGGTCAGCAATCCGCGCCCGCAGCGGTTGATGACATTCACGGACATTCCTCCGTCGAGCAGCTTGCGAGTCAATCCGAAGTTGCCGTCCAAGACCGCTCGGTAAAGCGCCTCACCTAATAGGGTTGCCAGATTTTTATCGTTCGAATAAAGGACAACACAAATTAAGCGTGCAATATAAGTCAATTTTTGCACAAGGCTTTTCAACTTCATAACAACTCCATAAACAACATTTCGTAATTTTCGATACAATGTACTACAAGTCTACAATAGCTTAAATGCCTAATACATTTTCGCCGTAGATTCACTCACGATTAAAACACACCAAATATTACATATGAAACCTTGTATTCAATTTGAGTATTTAGTTATTTGAAAATTAATTTTTCAGTGATCAGTTTTGTTGTAATTGCATGAGCGAAGCTTAGACCGGGCCCAAGTAAGGGACAATTAGCGTCCCCCATTCACTTCATCAGGGACACGGGACAAATGACCTCAAATAAGGGACGTCTCTTACAATAAGGTACGTATGACACTTATAGCCTCACCATCCATGCGGAATTTGGGAGTTGATGATGTTGGCGAGTTTGGCGATGAACTTGGAGCTGATCGAACGCTTGGCGTCAAGTTCAAGAAGTTTCAGAACACACTCTTGCTTGGCCGAGACTAGTAGTTGAGTTAATCACTCGAATAAGCATGATATCTCGGCGCCTGCACCGCTTTCATAAATAGTTTTAATACAGTAGAACACCTATAGTTCAGTAGGTATATAACCGTAGGCCACACGGTTACACAGTAGGGTCGGGGTACCCGAACCCAAAGCCTATACACAAATTTTGAATAAGTCGAATGACACGCAATGGTCGAAATCACAGATGACATTCGCAACAATAGAAACAACTACGTTTGCAGGTTTGCCAAAATATGCTCGATTTTGATCGCTATACATAATACATATAGGCCTAGCACGGATATTGGCCTATGCGGCTATGCCAAATCTCCTGTTGCGCATGGACCGGCCTAACTACTGTACTTCTATAAAACTACACGTATTCCCAGATAGGCCCCTACGCTGAAAAGGACGTAGGCTATAGCCTATATTCTGAGCCAACCCTGCCACACCCGGCTTAACAATATAACGAGCTTAATAATATAATACATGCGGATTATAATTAGATTATTCTATATAACAGTTAGGATGCAAATATAGCATTCAACTTTAATTCCTTATGGGCGCATAAAATTATGTTCCATAGGCTGCAGGTCTAGGTTATACAAGTCTACAGCTCACACTACTGTAACCAGGGGTTCAGTTAACTGGCGTCGCGGCGTATATGACGCCAGATAATTTGACCCCGATGCCAAAAATCGCACTCCTGCGTCGCCATGTAGACGCCAGATTTGAAAGGTCTAGGCGTCGCTGTAATTTAATTATATACAATGGTGCGGCAGTAGGCCGTCTCACATCGCCGCGACACCAGAAAATTAGGCGCTTGGCGTTTTCGGATAACAAAACGCTTGTATCTTGGCGTCTGGACGCCAGAAAAAAAACGCTTAAAGGAAGCCCTGACTGTAACAAAACGAATGCACTCAAAGCGTGCTACTGCATAACGCGTTCTTTTCACGGTCAATTTAAAAAATGCCACGTACTGTGATTACTCGCATAATTATACATGCATACATTTCAGTTCTCCTTTCAGTTGAGTTTGCATTTTCATACCCGATGATATCCGATTGGCAAGTGTACAGGGCCTAATGCGTGCCTAGGCCTGTATATATATATACGAATACGCGAGGTGACCGTGGTTTGTAAAAAGCTCGGCGGCGCAGATCGCGTATTGACGGCCTGTACTATAAGCTGTGTATGAGTCCCAGATGCAGTGATAAGCTTTTTTATATAGGTCTAGATTCGGACACAGGTCCTTGTCCTGTTGATCTAGCAATAAACACCAACACCGCATGTAGGCCTGTGTTTTATAACAGCTGCAGTTCGTTGTCAGCGGCTGAACTTTTGCTTTAGGCTTATTTTCCAGTCGGAGCAATAATCTGTCTTCTTCTTCTTCTTCTTCTTCTTCTTCTTCTTCTTCTTCTTCTTC
>JAQIWG010001727.1:0-23098 GCA_034695025.1 Chamaedrilus cognettii | reverse complement strand
GTCTGGATTTGTTGGCCAATGATCTCTTCTTTTTGGGCAATGGTCTGAATTTGTTGGCCAATGATCTCTTCTTTTTGGGCAATGGTCTGGATTTGTTGGCCAATGATCTCTTCTTTTTGAGCAATGGACTGGATTTGTTGGCCAATGATCTCTTCTTTTTGGGCAATGGTCTGGATTTGTTGGTCAATGATCTCTTCTTTTTGGGCAATGGTCTGAATTTGTTGGCCAATGATTTCTTCTTTTTGGGCAATGGTCTGGATTTGTTGGCCAATGATCTCTTCTTTTTGGGCAATGGTCTGAATTTGTTGGCCAATGATCTCTTCTTTTTGGGCAATGGTCTGGATTTGTTGGTTAATGATCTCTTCTTTTCGGGCGATGATCTGGATTTTCTGGCCAATGGTCTTTCTATTTTGAGCAATAATCTGGATGTAATGGTCAATGGTGTCGTCTCTTCTGTCAATGGTACGGCTAATAATTCTGTCTTTTTGAGCAACGATTTGGGTAAGTTCCATGATAGCTTTATTCTGCTCGGCAAGTGTCTGCCTTTGTTTGTCATTGGCAATGAGCATCTCAGTCTTGGTCAGCTCTGCAATTCTAGCTTCCCTGCCAATTTTGTCAGCTGTCTTCGCAATCTTGCTACTTCTTCTGGCAACGCTTCTGGCTAGCTTGCCACCGCAAAAATCAGCTTGACCAAGGATTCTGTTAGCAAGATCGACGACGAGTTCATCCAGATATGCAGCAAGTTTCTCGTTCTTTGATAATGGAACTGAACACGTTGATGCTTCTGCTGCTGCAGGAGGACGCATGCCTTCCGATTCAACAGAATCTTTCAGCACAGCCGACCCAGCCATGACCCTTGATATTTGAATCAATCTGTAAAGATATGCAGTTGCAAGTTTTAATAAAACGCAGGATTTAATTTTATTTATATAGAAGGAAAACGGGAGGTTAGGCCAACAGTGCTAAGTTTCAGAGTATAATTAGCAGTCTTGTTGTCCTCGAGACCAAGGTCTTGGTCTCGAGTGCACTCGAGTTCTTTTTGTAAAAGTCTTGGTCTTGGTTTTGCCAGCAAAAGTCTTAGTCTTGGTCACCAAGGTCATGGTCTTGGTAGAGGAAAAGTCTTGGTCTTGGTCTCGGTCACCAAGGTCTTGTCAGACCAATACCAGGACAAAAATTTTCAGGTTGACTTTAACAGGTTCGTATTAAACTAAAACATAAAAACATAAAGACATAAAAGGGATGCACCAAACTTACAGCTTAACTTTATCTATTGACATATTTTAAAAATACTTTTAACACTAGAAAGATGACTTAGTTAAAAAAATTATGGTTGTATTCTGTATTCCTGTGTGTTACTAGCAATAAACTGAGTGGGGCAAAAAAATGCCCATTAGGCTTTTCATGTAAAACTGGCACAAGTTATTATATCCTATGATGTAACATAATTGTAGACACAGTGACATAATCATTATAGTTCGCCATCTATTATCGATATGTGTACTAAGTTGGATGAATTTCTGTACTCTAGATTCAAAGTTATGGGCTTTTGAAATTAAATACTCCGCCGCTGCCAATCACTGGCGCTTGCAAAACAACTATTTTGATTAAGTAGAAAATATGATTTTAGCTTTATGGATGAATAAGATTACAGAATTAGGCTACTTCTGCCTTCAAAAATATTTAAACAAGTTTAAAGCGTCCCAATTTACGATACGAAAGACCAAAAAAATTCCAATAAACTAGCAGTCATCAATTCAATACTAAGACGCTGACAAATACGTATCATTAGCTTATAACTTTGAAACTGCACAGAATGGCACAAAAATTTTGCTTTCAAGACCAGGACCAATACCAAGACTTTTAGTGGCGAGACCAAGACCAAGATCTTGGTAGCTAGGACCAAGACCAAGACTTTCACAGGAGCGAAATACAAGGTTCAAAGTACTTGCCTATTATGCTGCAGGAAATCTTGCAAGGATGAAAATTTGCACATAGAAAAAGAAAATCATTCGAAAAAATGCAATACACTAAAGAGTATAATATATAGGCTAACCGCTCAGAGAAGGTACAAAAATAGTCTGCACTATATCATGAGTTACAAAAAAGTTCGCCAAACTCATGGCTGCAACTTCAATTGCCATGAAATGTTGATTATTTGCACAATATTTCATCAATATACTAAATTTTCAACAAATTGCATACAGGGTGGGCCAAAAACCATTGTCCTGGAATTTTTCACATATAAATGATACAATTTACATTCTATGATTGCCAAATTTGCACACAATCCTACAAAATATCAACATTTCTATCAAGTTTTGAAAAATTTCATTGCATAGTTTAAAAGTTTTCAGCTTTAGAAATTGACCGATACTGTGATATTACAAAACGCAACAATTTGGCATTTCAATGGATTCAAAACACATAGGCCTATTTTTTCCTGTGATGATGACATTTTGCAGAAAAATACAATTTGTAACGTTTTCACATGCAAATTTAGTGTCATTCTTTGTAAGAGTTTAAAAGATATGAGCAAAGCCTATTGATAGAGCAGGGACGCCGGAACGGGGGGGGGTGGGGCAGGGGGGCAATACCCCCCCCACTCGCGAATGTGTGGAGGAAAACGTATGTTTTGCCCCGTCTCCCAAAGGGGGGGACGCAAAAAGTTGTTGTCCTTGCCCCCCGCCGCACTCACCAAAACGTTCCGGCATCCCTGCTTGTCAGTGTCTTAGTATGGAATTGACGACTGCTTTATTTACACATTTTTGTCTTTGGTAAAAGGGATATTTTCAATTTTTTTAATGTTTGTAACGTCAGAAGAACCTATAGTTCAGTATAGTATTCTATAGTATTCTATAGAACCTATAGTATTCTTCCATGCAGCTAACGTCAGCTACTTGGCCAAAATAATTGTATGACAAGAACCAGTGATGGCAGTCGGCCGTACACTAACGCTATAATTGTTGCACACAGGCGGCGAATTATTTAATTTCGAAAGCCCATAACTTTTAAACTAAAGTACAGAATTCCATCAAACCTAGTACACACTGATAAAAGATGGCTATCTACGTGTTCATGTATGTGTGTAAAAATGATTTGACATCAAAGGGTATCATTTGTATTAGTTATACATGAAAAACTCAAGGGGCATTTTTTTGGCTTACAAAGTTTAAAACTAGTAACACACAAGAATACAAAATACATCCAGAAATTGTGAAACTGAGCCCGCTATCTAGTGTTAAAAAAATGTTGAAAATCTGTCTATATTTGACAAAGTTAAAGCCATAAGTTTGATGCCTCATTTTTTACTCATGCTTTAGTTCAATACAGTTTAAGTTAAAGTCAATTTGAAAATCTTAGTCATTGTCTTGGTCTGGCAAGACCTTGATAGCCGAGACCAAGACCAAGATTTTTTCTTCAAGACCAAGATCAAAACCAAGAGCTTGGTGGCCGAAACCAAGACCAAGATCTTTGCTAGCAAGACTAAGACCATGACCTATACAAAACGAACTCAAGCGCACTCGCGACCAAGACTTTGGTCTCGAGGGCAACAAGACTGCATAATTGTGCAACAGTTGCCAGGTAAATTGATGAGGTCAAAGTGGAAATAATGGAGAGGCCCCATCAGCTATAATTTCACATTCGCAGCTTCAGATTTCAACGGCTTGCTCTAGAATGTTGAATGTAGGCCCAGGGAATATCTGTCACTCCGCCACTTTTTAAAATTAAATACTTTTAGAACTTAATACTTTAACAGTGCAGCGTTTTTATTTTCAAGTCGCTGTGCCTTTAAATTAAAATTATTTGAGCTCAAATTAAACACTGTAGGCTACAGATCAAAAGCAAAATGGTTTGTCAGTCAAAAGTAAAATTATCTAAAATACAAGGCCTATTTATAGTGTCCATGAAATACATTAGAATCATTACAAATTATTTGAAATATATAGAATCACATCAAATATACTATACAGTATCGGACAACAAAACCACTAGCCTGTAGTAGGCAATGCCTACAAAAGAACAGCTAGATCTATAGCCAAGTGTTCAGTCATACTTTAACATAGGTGAATCCATTTTAGTTTTTTAAAGAACAACGTGCGCGCGGCATTATTACTCACAACATGCAAAACTCTAATTATAAACCCAACCTAGACCCAGTGAAGGCGCGCTAATTAAGCTAGGAGGGAAGTTATCCTTCGTGGGGCTGCCGGAGATTGATCCAAATTCTTCATAGGCCTATGAATATCAGGCTTCTTACCTGCACGCGTTCACTGTACACTATACAGGAGGCCTATATTATAGTCCTACATTCGTCATAATTGTAATGATTTAGAATACCGGACAGACCTATTATTTAAAATATCATCCAAATGTCCTAAACCAATATATTCGGTCTACGAAAACAATAACAGCATGGCGATTGGCGCGCCACATGCAGTTTCAATTTAGACGTCACTTTGAAACTATCTCCCCAAAAAGTATCCCCCCTGGGCAAGTTTTTCAAGATTCTCTTCCAAATTTCAATCAAATACGCTGAAACTTTAAGGATAAGGATCGAGCTGGTAGGTTATTTTGTTGAGCATGTACCCGCAATTTAAGTTTATAAAACTTAAAAAGATTTTTTATTGTCACTTTTAATGCCAAAATTTACATCATCGTTCAAAGATGCCTCAATGTCCAGTAAAATTAAGGTGACACTGAGTGACAGAGATCGCAAAGTTAGTACATCATGTATGTTTGGACAACATGCTTATTTAAGAGATTTCCAAATTGGGTCTTAATTTGATCTTAGGTTTCAGAAAGAGAGCAGTTTTGTGCGCCTGCGTAAGCTATTAAGGGATACGTTGAACGAATACTAAAGTTAAGGACATCAAAAATAAACCCGTTAAAACTTGGTAGTGAATGATATATGCCATTTATCTCAAAATTATGTGGGTGGGTATTAACCCACGATTCATATTGGCACCAAATTATTAGTTTTGATATGACCGGTTGCATAATTGCGTCACTGGAAGTGGGGGGGATAAAACGTTAGGCGGGAGAGAATTAAACTCTAAGCCGAATTAAGTGAGGTTATGCAATAACCACTGCTTACAGCATTCAATGTACGTACCGCTTAGTGCTTACACGTGACTCAAGGCTGTTTACAAAAGAAGTAAGCGGGTCACGCGATGTTGAAGCCTTTGCTGTATTTTGTGCAAGAAGAAATTAAAGTTACATGTAAGCCTAATGTGACTCCGAGATTTGACTCTATCACAACCTCGAGCGCTATGGCCAATTAAATAGCCTAATGCGTTCTGGAGCCGGACTCTGCCTCCAATTTTGATATTTAAATAGCCGCTGAGTTTAAAATAACATAATTTATTGAATGTTGATCAAACGGCTACCACTTAAGCAATAACTACGGGCTGGAAGAAACCTTAAGTGCTACCGTATAAGACATAACCATGGAACGTAAGTTAAGCATAGCATAGCTATAATTTAAGAAAGCGGGTCGAGTCAAGGTTGAGTCTGGCATCCGGCCACACCCACACCAGTCCGCTAGGCTCAATCGTTGATCATGCCCAGTTGCCCACACTATAGCTCGTTTTAGTGTTTAGGGGTTAGGCCCTTAGTTAGGGTTAGGCCTCCGTTAGGGTTAGCCAGTCAAAGGCTTAGGGCCCCCTTAGGGTAGCAAGTTAGGGTTAGCTTAGTGCTGGGTTGGGGCTAGGGCAGGTCTAGGTATTGGGGATTTAGAGTAGCCGAGTGAATGGCAAATGTGGGCGTGGCCGGATACCATGCAGACTCGAGCCTCGACGCGACCCGCTTGTTATAGAAGGATCAAACTTAGAAAATACTAAGTAATTATTTTTGTAAAATTTTGCGCTATCATGTAGGCTGCAACAAAAGTAGAGGAGGCATGAGTAGGCTTTAATATGCTCGGTGATTGGTTCAGATTTGAGATTTTTTAATGCACCAATTCTGAATCATGTAAAATTACGATTGCTTTTGACGTCATTTTGGCAATGGGTCAATTATTGTGATGAACTAAATTATAGCTATATGACTCTTTAAATCCTAAACGGTCAGAACTTTAATCATAATCCGGATTAGAGTTTTTTCGGAATACTCTAACGCATTCCTAGCTTTAATGCATCTCTGATCACAAGGTTCCATAAATATTCCATAAATATTTTGATATTGACAGGTTAAAAGAAAGAAAAACAACCGCGGCAAGGCCGATCGCTCAGTACTAAGAATGGCAAACTAAGTCCAACAATATCGCTGGACCCACTTATCCGCTAAGGTGATAGAATGTTGGCACGTGGTTCGCGTATATTTCGTTCATTGGTCGGTTATGATACACACCCCAGACTGTCTGGGGTGTGTGTCAGAACCGACCAATGAACGAACACACGCGCCACACATAACCACGCCGCGCCACTGGAGTAACAATAATTCGCGATGTGCGACAGAATGATATTAATTATCTTGCTCTGCATTGCCGCATAGTATCTTCTTTTTTTGTATTATGAATTATGTGAGTGGAATGAAATAAAAGCATTTCAATAATATTGTCAGGGATGAACATTGTTATTGAACTTCACACCTCATCTATATTCAATGGACATGCAGTGGGCCAGTGGCTGCTTGTATGATATCAAAGATCACTTCCTTTCGATGGCTATTTGAAATTGTTGCCTGTTCGCATGAGGGCCCCTGTCTTTTGAACGTAGAGGTCGTGTGCAGTTGGTGTGCTGATGTAACGTGGTAACTGAGAAGTAGACCTTGTGTAACTTGTTTTAGTTGGAACTGCTACTGTGACCTGGGTGTAATGTTTTATAGTCAAAGGTTTGTTTAATCGAATTGCTTAATTAAGGTTTTGAGTAGAGTAGGAGTATTAGTGCCTCTGAAACTAAAATTATCCGTAGACTCCTGTTGTAATACTTTCCGTTATTAATTCTTAGTTATATTATAGTGCAAATAATTGTATGCAACTTGTTCGCGAGTTGTCCTCACTAAAACTGTGCAGTTGAACCTCTTTTACGACCTGGGATAAAAATACACAACGAGACTATATAAAAAGATACATAACGTATAAAGATAAAATGGGTGACTTCTGACAAATATTGACCCAAAAGTCACCCAGTGCCAAAATGACGTCACAGAAATTTTTAGATGGTGTCTCTACATGTACATTGCCATGCAGAAGCACTTTCTAACGAACGAGGCTTGTTAATTAATGTAACCAAATTAAACTCCAGATTGTGCTCGGGCGTATCCTCGTGAACCTGACCCCGATTTCCAACTTGCAACGAGTACAGTCAGATTTCGGATGAGTGACCCGACGACAGTAATTTGCGCGTCGGCAAGTCGAATGTTTCTCGTAATTATTGTGAATGCAGAATGGCAATTAGGGGCCCTTTTCAGTGACAGAACTCAGAACTGAGTTCTTGAATCTAGATCGGTTCAGGACTCAGTTCCGTAAACAAAGCCGTTCCACTCTACAGTTCCCAGGGAACTGAGAACCGAGTTCTCGAGAACTGAGAACTGACAAAAAAGTAGGGGCATGCAGAGTCATTTCTAAGATAGCGGCTCCAATCGAAGGCCAGAACTGAGAACTGAGTTCGTATGAGAATGTTTCAGTTCTCTCAGGTTGCCATGGCACTGACTCAGTGCCAGTTCTGGCACAGTGCCAATAGCTCACTGCCACTGAGCTATTGGCACTGTGCCAGAACTGAGAACTTAACTGTCAATTAAAATCCATACTTTTATTATAGCTTCTTTAAAAATATCCTCCACCTGTGAGAGCCAATATTGATTGGCGCATATTCCATTCTCGCGGCCGGCAGCCGCGGATCCAATAGCACAGGGCGGTGCGATTGACTTTTTCCATAATTGGCTATTTTGGTGCCGGATTTGACAGGCCTGATGATCTTCTTGACACCCAACCCTTATCTGACTTCTTGACACCCTTCTGACAGCCCTTCTTGACACCCAACTGCCCTATCAAGCAGGGGCACGCGTGCCCCTGCTGTCATGATAGGGCAGGTTGGGTGTCAAGAAGGGCATCAGGCCTGTCAAATCCAGCACCAAAATGGGCCAATTATGAAAAAGTCAATCGCATCGCCCTGTGCTGTTAGACCGTCCGATTGTCTTTGAGACGATGCCGGGTTCGGCGAGTGGCACTGGATGCTAAAACGGGTACCGTGCAGCTATTTATAATAAATGAAAAATAGGTCGGTGATTATTGGGAGGGCGGGGTTGGGGGAGCTAGTGGAACCAGATTCTTCGACCCTGCGGGAACTCTGGAACGAGTCATTAAAACGCGTCTAATACCTGACTGCACACCTGGCTCTGCACACCTGGCTCTGCACACCAAAGCACATGGTGCCAGAAGCCATGCAGACCAAGACGAAGATGGATCGACAACACAGCGGAGGACCTAGAACAAAAGAGCATGTCAATGAACAATGCCATAAGGGCGATGTCCGACAGAGATGTTTGGAGAGAGGTCATTCGGCCCCATCGTCACAGAGCTGACGAACGGACCAAAAGAAGAAGAACGTCTAATTCATTTTTCCTCCACCCCTCATTCTTGCTCTCGACGTGCCTTTGCAGGTCAGGGCTCGTACTGGCTTGTGTCCGTGTCTTAAACTGGCTTGCAGAATGCGGCCACAAAACGTTCAGATCTCTAATCTGAGTTGTGCACATCCGGAGTGTCTGCTGGACGTATGGTGACGGCAGGCAATAACGCTAATCGCTTCTGGTGCGAAGTACATGGGAGCGTGCATCGCTGGGATCGCTGGGAAGGGAGCAGGGCTTTATTTATATGGGGCAGAACACCCCAACATCTCACTATCATCCTCTGTGTCCTCTCTAATCTCTGCACATCCTGCAGCCCAGAGCTTCTCGGGAGCGTCGTAAAAGGTGACTGAAGAAGGGAGCGATTCTCTGCCAGCTCTCTTGCACAGAACCGGTCTTTGTGCTACACACGGTTTGTGCTACACACGGTCTCTAAATAATAAAAATGAAAATTCCCTCAACCAAATGACTCCAAACGAGGGTGATTTTGACCCCATTGAGGTCAGTGCATGCCATGGATGCATGACTTCGAAAGAATATGTTAGGCCTACTCAGGACTCATAAACACATATGATAAACTAATTTATTTCTACATAATAGCAGAAAGCAATAATTATTGTAAGTTCTCGGAATAAAATACTCTACATAATTTGAACACCCCCCTCACGAATATTCCGTGATACCCCCCAAATTACAAAATTCTGAAAGCGAGACCTATGCACGGTTAGAATTCAAAGTTCTCGCGGGAGTGGTTCTGAGAGATGACTAGGCACAGTGCTAACTGTTAAGCGTTAGGCTAACTGTGCTGGTTTTGTGGCTGTTAGTAACTTACTAGGCATATATGTTATAGCCTACTGCTGTAACTTGCAGCGATAACGAATCGGTTATGTAAACATTAGGTCTGTATCACGTATGTGTTATAAATAGTGTGAACAGATTACAGGCTATTGTGCGCGATACAGTATTTATGCATTTATTGCGCTGACGAATTTGATATTTTGTTCCAACCAGTAGGTCAAAATTCCGTGCGAGCATGTACACAACTCGCGTCTATTACTGCAAAACAAACTGAAGAATGCACGAACTAAAACATGAAATAACCCTGCCCTAACCCTGACGTAACCCTAAACTAACCCTAAGCTAACCCTTAACTAACCCTAAGCTAACGCCAAACTATCCCTGAGCTAACTAACCCTAAACGATAATAACCATCCATAAATAAAATTCTGCCGCCGTGGGCTTTTTTATATGATTACCCATGGCGTGCAGCGACCAATTTGTTTGAACATATAGACGCCCTCATGTACATGTATGTGTCCTTTAGGGCAATGCAAATAGGCATAATATCTACGCTAACTGCGTCGTCCGGGTGCAATGTTGCTCAATGAATAAAAGGCCCTTAAAGTCAAGTAGTCGACGTTAGCAATTTATGGACTCAAATATTTGCCAGAAGCGTTGGTAACACTGACTCGGAGGCTGCCGAGCGTACGACTGACACGACTGATTTGCGCCAACAATTACGGCAGACGCGATTTAGCGCCATTATGATCGCGAGGATCGACTCACGCACGACGTATCATTGCACTCTGTCGCAGTGACTCGTCGTCGGTTTCTTCCCAGGACTTTCCAAGCTCCTCGACGTGGTATGCGGAGTGGAATCAAAACTTATCTTATAGCAATAAAATAGGCGACAACTTGAACAATTTTAATAGCATACGCTCGAGTCGCCAGTTTTCGCTAACAAATAGACCTACACATCGAATTACACTGTCGTCGCGGTTTATACGAGATCACGCACGACATTAAAATGACGAAGGGTCAAAATGTTCTTGTTAGTAACTTTAATTGTTGCGTATTGCACTGAGTGCAAGTGCGCTGGAATAGTTTTGTGTCTGCGGGGGGGGGGGTATACTGGGGCGCTGGAGCAGTTTTGTCATGGAAGGAATTTAAGTTTCCTTCGTCTTGATTGTTGCGCAGTGCACTGATTAATCTTGATTTTTGAGCAGAGCACAAGTCAATTTAATTATTACCCATTAGAGCGGTATATAATACAGTGATATATAGGCTGTTTATTTGAAATCTATGTCCTCCTAAAAGCCAACAATGCCCTAGCTGCGCTACTGCGCTGGCCCGCATGCTGCATGGGATTTATGCAGTGGAAGCAGACCAACACTCTGATGCTGCCGCTGATTACAAGGTCGTTAACGTCGGACATTAACGATCTCCAATGCGTGTCTGGCCCAATATCTGAATCTCACCCAACAACCTGCTTGTGAGTCTGAAGTCTGTCTGCTGGGGACGCAGGAGGAGTTTTGTGATCGCGGGGTGTGCAGGGGCGCTGGAATAGTTTTGTTATAGAAGGAATTGAAGTTTCCCTTGTCTGCTTGGATCATGCTGCTGCTGGACAGAAATGAGCACTGAAACTACAAGGTTATGTCAATGTCAAGTTAGTGGGAAAGAACAGTGAAACATTTGAAATAATCTACATGTAAGTTCACTGAGTTGAAGATGCAGAGTGAAGGCAAGCTAAGTGAAGGCACGATAAGGGAAGTCAAGCCAAGGGAAATAAAGATGAGTGATGTAAGTGAAGCCAAGTAGCTACGCGAACTTTATACAAGTCAAGCCTAAGTGAAGTCTGGCCCAGTGAAGTCAAGATGAGTTCAATGAATGATTAAGAGCACTTTCTTAATCATGATTCATGACCATGCGAGCACCTTCCCGCATAGTATTGGGCCCGTACTGCACGTATGCTGTCGCGTTCCTTCATATAGCCTGAAGTGAACTAAACTCTCCTTTCCCGGCCTCCCCTCAGGCAGAGGGCTGCATAAGGAGGCAGAATGTTGTACCTTAATGCGGCAATACAATGTTGGTAAGTGTGAGAGATAAATAGCGTCGTTAAGGGGCTCTGGAGTCTGGATACATGATCCAATACAACATTCCGCAGACGATGATATCTCGATAAGTGGACTCGTGTGGAAACATTGTAACCTGCTTTCGGCTGCGTACAATGTTCTACCTGTGCAATGTCGGCCAGTGTGATTATGTGTATGCTCGAGTTGCATCAGATCTTCAGGCTGGATTCCGGCCGTCATCGGGGAGAACGTATGATGACGCGTATGGCTGGCAGACAGCGCTTCCGGGATGACGCGTGCGCTTACATCACATCTTCCCGTTGTCTTTGTCGTCCCGTCGTCTTCGTCGTCCCGTCGTCCTCGTCGTCTTCGTCGTCTTCGTCGTCCCGTCGTCCTTGTCTTTTCGTCGTCCTGTCGTTTTCTCGTCGTCTTCGTTTTCTCGTCGTCTTCCCACGAACCACCTTTTCGGATGAACCACTATTTGTTGGCTTGCAGGAGAGAAAGCGTGTAGTCCCCAGAAATTTTAGATTGTGTTTCCTTACACTGTTCAGAATTGGCAAAAGAATTTTTTTTTACCAGGGGCGTAGGAACAAAAAACTGAATAGGGGAGGGAGCTAATTAAAGCATTTAACATTGCAATCCGATTTTCAATCTCTAGAAGCATTTCTTCATTTCCGTGCGGAACTCACCAATGGGGCAGGGGTAGAGGAGTGAGGAGTGAGAGGTAAAGCAAAGGTTTTTATAAAAATTGCTAAGTCGAATCAATGCTCTTTCTTTCCTATGGCCGTTCTTTGCAGTGCATATTTCTTTTAGAGGTAGGCCTAAATCAGCCAGCCCCTAGCTCCCTCCCCCCCATCTATCCTCATCTCCTTTGGCCTCTCACTCTGTGAACAATTTATGCTAAAAAAAAATCGTTCTGGGTATAAAGATATCTTTTCGATATAGCATAGAGCCTATAGTATTGACTCTATATTCATGTAGGCCTGCGATACGATGCAGTAGCCTGCTCGGCCAGCAATAAAACGAGCAAATAGAGTAGGCCTATAGGCTTAACAGTTAATGCAAGTACTGAAGTCAGTTCGGCTATGTAATCGATTCGACAACAAAACGCAATGGTTCGGCCTCATTCGTTTTTATAATCATTGCACCCATTTCAGTGTCTAAACCGCTGTCGAGAAATGCATGCAAATACGAGCATAAGAACTGGCCAACTGATTTGCATGAAATTTTGCGGCAATACGGACCGTTGTTTGCTGCTTAACTCTTGTAATTTTGAGATCAATGGCAGCATTCACCACGAAGTTATAGCAGATTAACTGTTATTGAAATAGAGCATCTCCCTTCGTTTATATGCATCCCCGATACATAGTCACTCAAGAAAATGTCTCTATATGAAACCAGTTATCCAAGTATCGTCAAATTTTGGCACGTGCTAGGCAAGGCCGATCCCCAAACATGTGCCAATTTTTTCCTGACGTGTAAGACATCGCTGCACGGTGTTGTAAATTTTGCATTCAATGTTACAATAAAAGAAGAAATGGTTAAGATGTATAGAATAAAGTTGTATGTACATATTCTAAAAGATGCCAGCAACTAACACTGAAAGTTTCAGATCATTTGATCAACAACTTCCGGAGGAAGCTTGAAAAAACCTCACAGGTGGGATAGCTTTCAGAGGGGATATAATGATTACGCATCACCGGCAGTGACGTACAGGATGGCGAAATTGGTGTCCGGGAGGTAGGGTAGGGGGGCGGAAGACGAGGCACACGACTTGGGTAATGAATGACAGAAATCCCTGAGCCAAAAGCAGGACTTCGCCTATTGCAAACAATAGTCGACAAAATAATAGGCTAGAAAAGACCAAGAGCAATTCGCTATTTAGTCAACGTCCGGTGTAGCCTGTACACATTTCAAATTCGAATGAATTGTGCAGCTCGGCTTTGCAGTACAAGAGCGAGTAACGGTTACTATATAAATGATCGGTGATCACAGCAAGTGGCCTTTCGTATTTAAACTACTGCCAAATTAATACTGAAAGCTTTATTCCTAAAGTTTTAGTAGGCTACGAAAGCATTAGTAGGCTACTGAAGCGTTAGTAGGCTATTTTAGGCCTGCACCAGCGTCGCGTAAACCACCCATAAGTAGTAAGATCATCATGACTGTGACTGAGTGAATGAACATGTCGATTCATAACTCAGCCATTGTTTGATCGTCCCATGCCGCATTTGCGATAGGCTGGTGACTGCGTGGTCCAGCGGACCTGTTTGGCTACACAAAGTGGAGTAAATGCAACAGCGCCGTTGGGATAGAAGATCGGCGTTGAACGAGTCACCATTGAGCCATGGATACGGACAGCGGTGAATTATAACACTAAAATCATCCGCATATAAGTGACAGATGCTGAGCACTCGGCTCCCTGCAAGCCTCCAGTGAGTCGTAAATGTTAAGAGGATCCAGGAGGCTACAATAACGCACTGATGGAGTGATGGGGATATGGCGAATGTCGGTTAACGATGCTGATAAAATACTCCAAGCTACGAGAAGCGCTGTTACAGTTATGACCTTGATCTCAGTGTTGGTGCAATAGTTGCTGAATAGCGCTCGATAAAAACCGATGATGCATCAGTTTTGATCAGTTCACCATGTAAAACCGACGATAGGCTATTTCTAATTTCCGATTAAGTATAATATAATGTACGAGGCATTGGGAGCGGTATTTCATAGACTCTATAGACGCGGACTGATCCCTAGGCTTTTGAATGAATTTTTAACAATGAATAATTTACTAAAAATGTGAAGCGCCGACATTTTACACTGAGACGCGCAATAAAGGATGATTCTCCAGAAAATGTTGTTCTATGGAATGTTGAGAGCCATAATTTCTCCGAAGATATGGTATGGGCCATTTTACGATAATACGAATTCACTAATTTGAGAAGGCACATTGAGAAGGAACTTTTTTTTCATTATTTTTGATTGCCTGTGTGCGAATGCTATCTATTAATAGTATATTGTATCAATTGATGATAGCGATTTGATTAACATTAATCTCGTAACCTGCTTTTTTTACTGCTGCTGTGGCTTTCTCTTGTGCATATTTATTTTATTGCTTTTCTGTTTTAACTGTCACTGTATGTCATTTTCACTGTACAGCTTCTGTCGTGTGACGAATAAAGTTCATGTTAATATTACATTAAGCCTATAGATTAACATAAAATGCGATGCGAAATGGGTTAAGTAAAAATATGAAAAAGCTGTCAATTACAATTTTAAAAGCGAATGTTGCATGCGTATGTTGACTAGGCCAACATCTGGAACAGTCATTGCATTTTGCTTACAATGTCGTAACGTTAATTTCGATTTGTTCAAAGCGAATGTTACATGCGAAAGTACTTTAGGTAGGGCCTATACCGCATTTGCAGTTTTCATCACATTTGTGTTACAATAATTTTTAAAGCTATATTTGCTTATTAGGCCTATGCCTGCATAAGAACATATTTTAGTGTAATCAGGGTAGGCCTAGTCGTGAGAATTTCTATCAAAAATCGCGCTGCGTAGTGCATATACATGTACATCTCGTAATCAACCGACCACAGTAACGTTGACAGTAACGTTTAGTTGATACAGTGTAGCCTGCGCCGTAGTCGTCCCATAAATTATCTCAACTTCACAGCCATCACTGCAAGCCGAACGCCAAACTCGCTACTCCGATAATAATAAGAGCAATGTAGGCCAGTAGGCCTGTTGTTAATGATAGGCCCAATGCGATTATTAAGAGAAATTATCCGCCGGCCAAGCACAATGCCGCGGCCTATTTAATGACCGCGGAGTCTCACCGCTTCTTTTAGCTCCTCAACGGACCCGATCGCTTTGGGTCAAGCCCGACGCACAGCCTCACCGCGGCGATGAGGTGGCAGCGTGTGACTGCAAATAAGCAGGGCGAATGTGCGCGGACGACTTTACCGCCTGCAGGCTGAGGTAGACTGCGAATAGGTCTGCAGCCCATAGCGTCTCGGGCTTGTCGTGAAAGGCGACTGGAGTGGGAGCCGTTCCTGAGTCAACGTGGATGATTCAGACCGAAGTTAATTCGGATCGATCGTGTCAAACCCGACAGCACAGAGAGCAGAAAGATCATGTCTCTCAGCGGAAGAAATTTCGCAGCATGGAAACGTGGAGTAACTCCACAGTATAGAAACGCGGCTTAGCGAAAGAGCTACGCTCGACGCCGACTATTCAACCCAGAGCCGAAACATCATCTCTCAGCTTAGACAGACGCCAATCGTTGACGCCACGAGTAGTCTCGTTACTCATAGTGCATCTCTAAGCGACCAATTGAAGAAGAAGAACCGCTTCTCTTCGAGAGGACCTGACATAACTAGGTGATGGGGAGATGCTGTACCCTCATTTATTAAGTTGGGTTTGATGTGGCATTGATGGCATTGATCGTAGGCACAGTCTGTCTATATGCTAGCATCAAACAGTATCGTCTGTTGCAGTATCGACCGTTGGCAAATTTACAATGTACAGCTTCTGTCCTATTTTGACACATTTGATCACTACATTAATATGACACATATGATATGATATTATATTGACGCATATGATCACCCCTATTTTTAACATCAAAGTTTTACTACAATATATAATTAGCATTGTTGTTAGTCTGTATCTGCGTAATTTCCCCAGCGTGTGAGTTTCTGTTTGTAAGGTTTGGCTTCTGTTTTTGGCGTGTATCGCCGGTTTTCTCCAGTCGCGTCGCCACTTCGGGAAGCGTCGTCGACTGCACCCTCAAGCGCAGATCTTTCAATAAATAGTAACCTACGATCCAATTTATGACTCGGTTTTGACAGTTAGATAGTGTTGTAATATAGGCCCACCCTGAAATTTAAATTAGCCAGAATTCGTTGTTGATAATTCATTTTATTGGTAAGTCATTGTTGACCGCCGGTGATAAACTTTACTGAACGTGTTGAACGAATTACCTTGATAAAAACTCCGTAGCAAAAATAATTAACTTGGAAACGAAGCTAAACAATTGCGCTTCCGCCAATTATGTCGACCATTTTGCAGTTCAACCTTGTTTTCGTTGAGTTGAGTTGCTAAGTGCGTCATCATCCTACTTGCCCAGCTCCCATGTAGTCAAACCCCAGACAACACACCCGGATTGAACGTTATCAGAGGTTAGAGAGCGCGTCAGCAGCTCTGCGCGCCACCATGCCCCGCAGCACTAATGACCCTCGCCGGTATGCAAATGAAGTCTAAATGTGTCGCTTTGGCCCAGTGGACGGGAGCCGAGAGGCTAAAGGACCGAGGGGCAGGGGGGCCGAGGGGCAAGAGGCCGAGAGGGCCGAGGCTGGGGGTAGACTCTGAGCGTAGAGGCGGCCATCACTAATGATACCCGGTCGTAAAGTCATCAACTCGAAAGCAAATGCAGCTGGACAAGGCTCGCAGTTCGTTTAGTATCGTGGTGGCGCTGAATTACTGTGAAAACGGGAGGTGTCGTGCAAATGGGAGGGCAACCAACCTTCAGAAAATTGTCCAAAATTTGTATGTATTCTCCCCAAACTGTCGGTCATGTTCGTCTTTCATGCGATTATGCGCGCTATACCAGCAACGCTATATTGCCTAACTTCGTCAGCTCTCGCGCTGTGTCCCAGCAGTTCATGCACAGAGGGAGATATCTTTAAAACAATAATTAACATCAGACGCTAATGGACGATAATGATTGCTGGAAAAACATAATATATCGTGTGCACGAATTAAAGAACAAATGGGAGGGCAACCAACCTTCAGAAAATTGTACAATATTTGTACGTAGGCTGCCGAAACTGTACGTAGTGTTTGTCTTTCATGTGATTATGCGCAATACTGCAAACGCTATATTGCCTCACAATAATTGACATCAGACGTGTCGCTCATTGACGATAACGAACACAAAAAACGTAAAAATTTCGCGTGCACGTGATTTTGGCGAATTTCGTGAATCGATCAAACTCACGAAAATTGCACGCTCGAATGTATACCGCTGCATCAATCATAATTATAGCGCTATGGGCTGCTGTTAAAAACGCGATAATTTAGTTCAAGGCAATTTCAAAGAGGGGAAAAAGGTGAAAATAACATGCAGCAACAATGTCATGTTTTGCAGTGTGCAAGCAGCTACTACAGTGCTGCAGATATACAGTCTGCAAAAAATTTCGGGCGTGTTCAAGATTCAATAAGCATTAGATCATCAAGTTCGGTGTATTTCACCAAAAAGGGTGCTGAATATACAGCTAACATCAGAACGCACTGGAAGCAGGGAAGGGGGGGGGTCATAATTCTCCCCAGTAGGCTACAGCTGGCTCGGATTTATCGATGATGTATTGCCCATCAAGCGTCTTAATTACACACCCACGCCAGACGGCTATATATCATGCGGCGTGTCCGCTCAGAATGTGTCTCAGTATACCCCGAGGTCCACAGTGCGGCGGAGGCTATACGAGGCCCGTACACTCGTACAGGGCGCTGGGGGCTCTCGGCCCTTCAAGCGTCGCGTTATCGCCCTCGTCTACTACTTAGCCAATACAATATCGGTGTATGTAAACAAAGCATTCTGTAGCGCGTCGCCATTGCCCAGATAGATAAAACTAGAGGACCTAAGCTAGGGGGTTAGGCTAGTACGCTACCGATACAGGAAAGTTATACGGCTGCTCGCCTAGCTGAATCATTCAGCTTGTTTTGGCTTGCCATTTGTCACCCTAGAGGAATTAAATTAGCATCGCTGGTTGTTTATTCTAGTGCTACAGAATGCTACAAAGCGTCCTGTAGCACCTCGCCACGTCCAGAGAGATAAACTAGAGGACCTGGGCATGCTGTTAGATAGTGCTGATGCAGGAAGCTTAAAATGGTCTGGCGGAATCATTCAATATATTTGGCTTGTCCTATTTGTTTGACATTTATTTGTAGCATACAGTCTAATTGGTTGACATGAGGCTCCATGGTGGAACGTTTAAACTTATTTGAACGCTTGAGAAAGTTTTAAAGTTTGTCACATCCGTAACTTATGCCCGAACCAGTGATTTTCTGTAAATTGTAGTGTAAAACCTTACACGTAGCTTTCTTCACTGCTGTATTGAGACTTGAGTGATCGAAAAAACTAAAGTAGATTTTCGTCCACTGTATGTTGATATATTACCCTGATACAATCTGTCCCATTCGATGACTTGATGCCCATTAAGTCCTGTGATTATATATAACTTCTAAATTGAACAGTTCATAGATAATAATTTTTTGCACGACATAATTTTTGTCAAATTTGACAACAGCACATTTTCTTTCAAATCAACGACGCGGGAACAAAACACAGTTGCGCAGAGCACGCACGCGCTACACACTGCACATTTCAGTTTTAGGTCTACAACTACGCAAATCGTCCTTAACTGAGCAGGATAGATTGTGCCCCGCATTTTTGTCACAATCGTAACAGAATCAATTGCCTACAAATATGTTAAGCTTTTATATTCGGATATTTTCCAAACGACGCGCAGTATTACACCGTTCGCGGTTCGTGGCAGCAACAGGCTATTTTAACGATCAATATTGCTGCTCAGGCTTCGGTCGTATATATTGCACAGATTTGACATTATTCGCAACAGACGGCCATCTCGTTCGAGAGTCGTTATCACCCCAAGCCCACGGGAGAAATTCACGGAACGACGTGAGATTAAAGACAGAGGTGGCGCTCGCAGCATCTTTGATGCTTGGGGCGCTGACAACAGTACTGAGCAGGGGGGGGGGGGCTTGTAGTTAAACGACCATGACATTCTGTAGTAACAAAGACTATGACAGTACATTTCTGTGTAAGAGGGGCTCTGGGCTGCAAGTCTATTCTTTTTTCCCCGACTTGATGGAACAGACAACTGACAAGATCGCAGAGTAGATCTGAGCTTTTGTGAAATCGAGTGTTCCGGACAAATTAGTACACTAGGATTTCGGTGCTCGAATATTTTTTCCATTTTTAATGCGTGTATGTCTGCGTGAATCATCGCGATAGCGACAAAAAACGAACTCCATGAGAGACCCTAGCATCCAACCAGTCAATTTACGCGACGACGGTTATCTTGCAAATTAGTGTAGTAAGCCACGACAAGACTGCAGCTACAAAATCATGCAATTTTCATTTTGGTTGAGTTTAACATTAGCCCAACCCTTCCCAAAAATCTTACAATCCTTAAGGGACTCGTGGTGCTCCACTCGCCCTTCCTATCATTTACTCTGAAAGAAGCTGCGGGCCAAAGTGCCCCCTTTCCTGAACACTCCCCCCCCCCCCCCCGTTATCCCCCACATACGACGATCATTTGCCGCCGCTGCACTGACTGACGTCTACGGCGAGAGGGGGGGGGCGGGGGGGGGGGGGGGCGGGAGCCTAGGCTGGCTCGCTCGGTCAGCGATCAGTGACTGAGTGAATGGTGGCCCGCGGCAACGCCACGTGAAAATTTGCAGCGGGAGGTAGGGGTATATTTCAATTTTAATATTCTGTGAGAATATTTTAATGTTGATGTTAATGTTTTAATCTAGATTTAATGTGTACACACTAGTGTATATTAGCTCGACATTTTACTAATCTGCGGAGTGACAATGGCGGTCCAATTAAAGAACATAGTTAGGTATATGGTTTGAAAAATGAAGGAAACATTTTAAAGTTGAACATTTAGCTTCGCCAAATGGATTCGTTCGAGAAGTGGCCCAAATAAATAATACAATTAAGCATAAGGTTTTGAAAATGCTAGCTTCAAAAGGATTCCTTATATTTAGTTTTGACGTTTGCATGCTTAGCTACAGAAGGATGGGAGTAAACAGTTTATTTCATCCTATTTTTGAGATTCCAATCATTGACGTTACTTGACTAGTGGTTTTGTTCGAATTTGATCGACGAAAAGTTTATACTTTCCGTTAAAATACGATGGGGCAGAAACCACCAGACGCCACGCGGTACCGAAGCCTATCGCTGCGGTGCAATAGCGACTAGAGCCGACGCCTTGCTACCTGAGGCTCATCGCGCATTCTCGCTCGCAGTGCGGTGGAAATAAGATGATCGTTAGTCTGATTACTATTTGATCGCTTCCTCTCGGCTACGCAGCGACGTTGTAAAGCAACCTGAGTAAATCGAATGGATTATATCTTAGATAGCCTAGCTATTATAATATGATGCACGCTATTCTCAATGAAGTGCCGATATTCCTGCCCGTGTTATTGTACGAAAAGCGATGTCAGGGTTTTGGTTGGTGTCGACGTTAAAATACTAACGCCTCGTTACCCGTTGAAATTTTAGCTTAGACTAGAATACACAGGGCACAGTAGCAGTGATTGATGCCACTGCTAGTGATATAATAGTGGTCAAGTAGCGGCTAGTAGCCTAAGTTTTTACGCATTCGTCGGAAAAACTTCAAACAGACTCAGGCCTAGTTGTTCAATAGAGAGTTTTTTGAACCATAGTTGAACGATCCAAGATTATTTGAATAACTCCACAATATTTGGCGAGTTGTTCAAATATCTCGGATCTAATTTTCACGATCTGATTGGATCGTTGCATCGTTTTTGTTCTGTGATTATTTAAAATCAAACAACTCTCGATTGAGCAACTGGGCCTTAAAGTGAAGCGTGCGTAGGCCGTGTGTATGACACTAATTTTAAACGTTTGACCCCTAATTGTCGTCCTTTTGGAGTCCCCTAATCGTAGAAAAAATGGCGCACTATAGATCGCTCGCATTGTAGACTCGAATAAAGACGCGGGCCTAAAGGACTTTTTATGCGATTTTAAATAGCCTTCGATATGCAGTGCATTACCCAATTGTGGACTAGGCTACGATGCAATAGTAGGTCCTAGTTTGTGGGAAGCATGGGTTATTACTGTCATTTACATTTCGCAGTATATTGTGTCATATATTCTACACAATTTAGTCTAATACTAAGTCACTTACTGCCGGTGGCTCGACCTCGATTTGAAGTACGATTTAATTTTGTAGTCCGAATTGACCAATCAAATTATTCGATACAATTCTCTCATAGATTTTCATTGGTTAAATCGGACGAAAAAATAAAATCGCACTTCATATCGAGGTCGAGCAACCGGCAGTAAATCTTGTAACTCTTTCAAAACAATACTTAACTAGACCTACTCAGCCTTGCGGTGCCGCTGTTGACTGATATTTTTTTAAACCGAGATCTATCTTTATAGGATAGTCTAATTCAGGATCAATTAATCCCTTTTCTCCAATAGTACTTCATTGTAGATAGCCAACAAACTGATTAGAGTAGGCCTGCGCCTGCTATATCGGATACCTGTAGACCAAAACCTGCGGGTAGAAATAGGCCGTGGGTTACCTGTGTTGCATGACTCGGACTGTAATAGTCTTCGTTACAACACACGGTTCTTAAACTCGCAGGGGAAGAAGAAGAAGTGTTGCATGACTTCACTGAAACTGGCAAACGGAATATAGGTCGATTTGTAACGTCTACAGAAGTCAAGCCGACACTCTACCCAAAACGTCGTGTGAATCAGTCCGACTGCAAGCCAACTGTGGGTAGGAGCGACATTTTGTCGACATGGTAAAGTCTGACGGTATACGCTAGACCTGCACGAGCTATTTTTGAATTTGTAGTTCATTTGTAGCCTATGAATTTTCTCCTGACACACGGATAAATACTGTATACGTTTTTGCTCATTGTTTTTTTGGCGATATCCTTGTCTGTTTATTTATTTTTGCCGTATTTTTATTGCAGAGAATGATGGATATATGAGATTGTAGATCAATATTGTAATATTGTAGACATAAGGCATTAACTTGAATCAATAAAATATAGGCCTACTCTGCGTTACAGTTACTAGGCCTGCTTGGAGAGCGAGTCGAGGGTTTTAGAAAAAATAAAGTATAGAAAGTACGGTAACCGTTAGCTAAAGACTGCTTTCTATCAAACCAACAAATTAACGTCGCTGAGCGACAAATTACACAATGATTGACAAAATCTTAGTTCATATCCATCGGAACAAAATCTTAGTTCATCCCTTGAATTGAAAGCCAGAATCAAGGCTGATGTAACCTGCGTAAGTCTGAACAATTAAACCAGTGGCGGCGCTAATGGGGCTAGGGAGGGCAAATACCCCCCTAAAAACTAAAGGGGGGCAGTGCCCCCCCTAAAAATTTCCCTGCAAGTTCAATAATTTAAAGTGAAAAATTTGAAAATAAATGAATAGTGGTCCCACTATTCATGTTGAGAAAACGATTGAAAATGACTGTGAGGAAAAAAATTCTGTCAGCATCCCCCCCCCCGCTCGTGAGTTTTCTCCACGACAGACGGTTTCTGCCCACCCCCCCCTAAAATGAAATCGTTCCGCCGCCACTGAATGAAACACTCTCAGTGTAGCTTTGGTTGGCCAAGTAGGCCTAGATGCAACTTGGTTAAGCGTAGGGCTACTACCTGGCCACGATCGTTGTGTATAATCTGTAAGTTCTTCATTATATACAAGGTATAACATTAATAAGTAGCTTATAACAGTTAAAAATTTAGTATTTAATGATAGAAATAGATTAATTTGAATTTTGGAAGAAATTTTCAAAGCATTGCTTTGAAGCATTAAGCATTGCTTTGAAGCATTAAACATTGCTTTGAAGCATTAAACATTGCTTTGAAGCATT
>JAQIWG010001726.1:0-23098 GCA_034695025.1 Chamaedrilus cognettii | reverse complement strand
GCTAGCACACAGTCCATGCTAGCACACAGTCCATGCTAGCACACAGTCCATGCTAGCACACAGTCCATGCTAGCACACAGTCCATGCTAGCACAGGTTGAACGTTTGCAGCCACAGGCACACGCCCTCCGTGCCCTGACCCTACGAAGCTAGATTGGTAACCGAAGGACATTTAGGAAAAATCGAATTCAAATGCACTGCCTACACAGTCCAGGGGTCTTTGTTGTCCCAAGTGTGGGACGCGACACTACAGGACTACATGACCCAGTTGACTGGTGGTCGCGCTAACATCGATTTGTAATGCCATATATAATTTGCAATGCCAGACTTCATTATTTGTATGATCATTATCATTAAATATTTTAATCTCACTTGTCCACGCGTATATGAGTATCGGAGCAACGGACGTGTTGTATCCGTCCTTGATGGCGAGTGTGCCGTTGCTGACCGCATTCACCATTGCATTGACCGCGTCATTCGCCGTTCGATTCATTCCAGACCCGGACCCGACCGTGAACTCCAGCATTACGCTCGCTGCGCAGCAACAACAACAAAACAACGCATTAACAAATCAATGCAATAACAATAACAAATCAACGCAATCAACAATAACAAATCGACAACAAAATCGACCGTATAGATAGCTCTACAAACACAAACAATGCTACGATCCTATCGATCTCACAGCTTTCAATACTACACACGTTATGCACGCTTCCCTCAGGCTATTACCCACAGCCAGAGGGAAGGTACATTCCTCAAGAACAAGGTAATGGCAACAGTAGGAAATTGTCATTATTACAAATAAAGCAGTTAGCACGACAGTGAAATCACGCGTGAGGAATGAATAAAGCGACAATGACCAACAAATTAAATGTTTTCGAGCGTGATTGCTTTCTTAATTCTAGCACCCATACATACAAAAGTGACTTTGTAATGAATTTGCTAGGCCCGCTTGCAAATTAAATTAATTTTTGAAACAATAAATTCGCAGCGAATGTCTAATTCTAACGCAAACAAAATTGACTAAAAATTCAACTTCTAAGAACAACAGTACAAGTCTTGTTCATTAAGCATACACTACTCAAGGCAATCCTAAACAGCTAATGCTGCTCTAGACTATTCAGACGATCGCGTACTCACAGTTGACGCTGAATCCATTGATGGCCGACAGGCCCGACACCCTGTCCGAGCTCACGTTCAAGTTCGAAGCCAAGCTCGGCAGGAACCCCGTCGCGTTGTACTGGCTGGACGGGCCGAGCAGCACGGACGCGTTATAGGAGACGGGCAACACGAGCCACACGTTCCACGGGGGATCAGAGGGGTTGGTGGTCGTCGTCGGGGGTGGAACCCCTGGCGTGGAGGCGCGCACCGAAGATGCGTTGCTCCACAACTGCGTCACTGTTGACTGCGATGAACCGGTCACTACTGACGTCGATTGTGACGAGAGTCCGATTGACTTGGCTGATGACGTGCCGGATGACGTCACGGTGGGGGTCGTTGGTCGTGTGCTGGATGTGGACAGAGCGTTTATGCTTGACCCTGAGATGGGATTGGCGGATGTGGATGAGGAGAGTGGTCCGGAGCCACTCGGTGGAGGGGACACGGTGGAAGTCGACATGGCCGAGACAGCTGCTGAAGGCAATGAAGTAATAACAGTAGTGACCACATTGGATGCAGGGAGAACACTACTAACAGTAGTGACCGCATTGGATGCAGGTAAAACACTGCTGGATGTAGCACTAACAGTAGTGACCACATTCGATGCAGATAGCCCCCCGGTCGGCGTTGGTCTGGTAGTCGTGATACTTGTCACCGCATTAGACCCCGATAAAACGCTACTTCCAGCTGTCAATGTAGACGATGTAGGCAGACCAGCGGTGGGTGTCGGCCGCGTGGTCGTGACGGTCGTGACGGTCGCATCACTGCTGGACGCTGGTACACCATTAGTGGCCAACTGCACAGCTGCCGCCCCTACGGTCGTGGAAGGAACAAAGGCGCCAGTGGGGGACACAAGCACCGTAGTGCTCGACACTACAGCAGAGTTCTGGTTCGCTATCGACGGTAAGAAGTTGGGCGTGGTTATTTTTATGGTGGAAGCAGGTGCGGTGGCGGTAGTGGTGGAGAACCCGGTGGGAACGAGGAGGCCGGTGGCAGACTGGGTCGTGGCGGAGCCCTGGTTGGGGCCCTGGAAGGTCGTGGCCGACCAGGGAAAGGAGGAGCCGAGGGATGGGTAGGCCGGCGTCGGGTCCGACCCTGTGAACCAAAGGGAATCATAAACAGATGCTCGGCATTGAATAGGAGTGATGTGTTACTCACATAAATCAAACATCTGATAAAAGAGACTCGTCAACAAACTCAACACTGAAGGTTCTTCAGCCGCGTGTTAAAATGCTAGACCTTTATCAATTTGCTTTAAAAATTAAAAAAAGTTTGATATAATGCAACTAATATCATTGAGCAATAGGTCAGCAGTATCCACTAGCTTATTTATTATTTTAATTGTTTTCAGAGGAGAAGTAACATGACAGCAAATGCTAAATATAGCAGTGAACCTACTAATAGTGATAATGTACTTGTAATGTACCACAATCTTCACGTACCGCATGAATGAAAACTGACCATCTGCAACACAAAGATACAGAGACGTTAACGCATGAGCAATATTGTAAAAATGACCAGATCTATTAGACACTCTAAAATTAAAAATACAAAAATTATTCTGAACTTGTTTAGTCAACCATGGGAATTCAAAAAAGAAATGCAAATTTACTCGTCTAGGACTAATGCCGCGCAGGCTCAACATTACCACTTCCACAAGCGAAGCGCTGTGGTGTAGTAGGTTAAAGCGTTGGACGCGAGTCTGAAAGACCAGGGTTCAAGTCCCCTCGCCGGAAATTAAGAAACGATGCGTTACAGGCGCTTCAGCGAGGCTGTTAAACACACAAGTTTCGCTAGCTGTTAACGCCGTTCAAGATAACTAGTTATTTGGTTGGCGTCAGGAAGGGCATCTGGCCGTAAAATCTCAGTTCCTGCAGTTCTCATCAGGGTAAACGTCAAACCTGTGTGAAAACATGGACATTAGCACAATAGACATCAAAAAGGCGGTTAGTTGGTTTAGCTCAATATTTCCTCTAGCATATACATGATATGCACTAACCCCGCTGTAAATGATGCAGCTAGGTACATAATTTTTAGCCGTAGGCTAATAAAATTGTCATGAAAAACTACAATTTCAACCGTACCAGAAACAAGGGAAACAGGATCACGACGCTTGAAGCTCTCGCACCACCACTGGTCGAATAACGCGCAGTAGCCATTAATCTTGTTGGCTGCACAACTGGCCTAGTCTATGATAGATTGACGATAGTAATTTATAAGGTCCTCTAATATTTTGGGCTACCTAAACCCGGCTGGTCGCACATCATGTACCGACTTACGCACATTCGGCCTGCAAGGCAGTGGCTTAGACACGTAGCCAAGCAGCATTGCCTACAGTAACATTTTCTATTTCTTTTGAATTAAATCCGGACGCAGGATACTTTCAAAGGTTGCTTTCTAACATTTCTTTTAGCGATTATTGCAGTGACTTTACAAAAATCAGCATCGCAATCAAATCGTTTCAGCATACATGCAATCTAGCCAGTCTAATAGCGGCAATGGCCTATCTTCTATGCGCCGTGCTGCCCCGTTCCGGCCATAGAATACGGGCCATAGCCTAGCCTAGGCCTAACATGTCACAAGTTCTCATGAAAGCCTTGCCCCTGTAGCCTAGGCCTATGTCACTGCACGTAGCATACCCTATCATCGACCTGAATAGTTCACGAGAAGTAAGCATACAAGCTCATGAAAGTATTACTCTGGGCCACATCAAGTATTGCCTAAGAGACAGGGGTTGTAACTTGTCGAGTTGAGTGAAAATTAGTAAATCGGCAATTGGCTCGTGTAGGGTCTGGTAATATCTTGAGCTGAGTTGGGCAGGATAGTAAGTACGACAGTTCTTGCGTCAAACAATGTTTTAATTATATTCATCTAAATCAATCGCATCGTTTATAAAAATTTCGAGCAATAAGTTGCAAAAGTATTCTCGCAGAAATCAAAACTTCTTGACAAATTGAGGTGTACTGAATAAAATATAATTACATCGTTACGCGGCAATTAAGAGCAGAAAAGCAGTTACGAGGCTCAGTCGACACTAACGCCCCGTCGAAAAACGTAACAAAACTATATTTGAAACAAAGACTTCTAAAATTGTCGCAGTGGGGTTTGGCCACGCAATCCGACAAAGGGCGCACCACTGACACAACTATTCATATTATGTTTTGTGACTGACAGCGGGCTGTACGCTAAGCATTAGCGTCATGAGCTATGCTACATGTACCATGTTCCATACAGTGCTGGCTCTGGTCACGGTTTAATGGTTTGCATTAAGCCGCGCTTCGTGGTCGAGTCAATGCAACTTTGGACAGCCCGTCATTCATATTCACAACGTTAAGAAAAACACGGAGTGATCAGCCAAGCGGTAAATGTTACTACCCCCCTTCCCCCTTCATCAGCCTCTAGGCGTAGACCCAGAACACCAGTAATAAACTCTTTTGCACAATTTGGGGAAGGGGTATTAATATTTTAAGGTCATCAAATGATTTAAAAGTAACCAAATAATTCGAAAAACTGTTTACGAATCATGTATGTGATCACGAATATGAAGGAATTAAGGGAAGGCTAATTGATGATTTGAACAAAAGCTTTTAAGAAAGCGAACCATAGTCAAATCGCTCACGACTTCTTGTAAAGAAAGACAAAAACACTTCATTTTTTACCTTCAATATTTAAAAAAAGAAATGATAAGACAACTTTTAGGCACCATGCACTGTCATACCACTGGTATCATATATACTGCTAAACACATTTCTGCTTTCAAATTGAACAAAAGGTCCTTCTACCTTAAATAAACGCCAAAGATGTATCGGTAAAGAACTGATTCCAATATGCAAATCACGGCCCTATTGGCATTATGGCCTATAGCCTAGTATGAAATTATGGCAATGATAAATCGATGGATCAATAAGGACTAAGGATACGCTCTACTGAGCAGCGCACTCAGTTGGACTACCCCCACCAAGTTATACATCACGAGAATCTTGAATCTGTTCTCTCAAATCTTTTTGCTTTAACGTCTACATCCATGTAAACTTGACACATAACGGCCCATTGCCATGTATGCACATGTATAGGCAGTTAGACCGCAACTTTAAAATATTGTTATCGTACGCAAAGCACCGCACTGACTGATATTAAGTCATGTATAGAGAGACCTCGGCTGTACGAAATGTGTGTCGCAATCTTTGTGGTGACATTGACGCCTATAGCCTACTACTGCTACATGTAGCCTACATGTAGCCTACATGTAGCCTACATGTAGCCTACATGTAGCCTACATGTATCCTACATGTAGCCTACATGTAGACTACAATATCAATGTAAACGCAAATCAATGTGAATGACTACAATAGTAGCCTAATCACGAACTTTAGCGATATCGAGCAACGCAGAGAAGATCTGTCACTTTATCTCTTCAACCTGAACTGATTAAAATTTAAGTGTAAGTAAATACACCCGTAACTGTCATGCAGGTATGTACATGCAGGTATGTACATGCAGGTATGTACATGCAGGTATGTACATGCAGTATGTACATGCAGGTATGTACATAGCATCATCGTTTATGGCAGGAAGAGCGGTGGAACAGAAGACGGTAACTAGTCACGTGGCCACTGTGACAGGCTGTGACGAGTACAATCACTTCAACGGAATACGAGCGAGTCGTGCACACGGAGTTAAGCCAATTATTCAAACACGGAACAAAATTCAAACATACACTGTACATGTGGGTCACCCTTCATGCAGCAGGCCTAAGCATAGAACTGCATGGGAGTGTTAGCCCGTCTGTTCGAACAAAATGATCAAAGAATTATAAAAACGTAAATTCTAGTCTATTAGAATACTACATACCGCCAGTGGCATAGCCCGACTTTGAATGAGAAGAAAACAAACTCCAGGAACTACCCCCCTCTCCAAGGCCAAATATCCGTTGATGAGGTCCCTGTGCAGTGCAGTGGAGTATTTCCGTTCCTTGTATTCCGTTTCATGCACTAGTCGCGACCGAGAGGGGAGGGGTGCTGACGGAACTTTTTGGCATCATTGTTAACAGTGTCTGTTCGTTTTAAACCTCCGCAGGAGGCAAAAAATAATTTGAAGCTAATTCATTGTCATACTAGTCAAAATTGGAAAAACAAAAGGAAGCAATTGCCTTCACTTGCCTCATACTGGCTACTCCCCTGCATACCGCTCATATGACAAAAAAAAATTGCACTTCAACATATAAACACATATACATGCCAGAAATGCACAAACCTTCCAAAGGTTCTCTGCTGACAGACATAAAGATCATTAAAGAAATACAGACCATAACACACAAAATGATACAAATGTTCAATCCAAAACTTTTAACTTGCTGGATTTGCGATACACCTGTCCTGCGCATCACGCCAGTGTATCTGTACGTTATTTTGTCATGTCAGATGTCCCTACAGGAAGACCTCAGACCCGTCAGACCACACAATAGGCAGAGCGGTCGTGTAGGATGGGGAGGGGATGAGGGGTGAGGAATGGGGGGATAGAGTCACGTGATGACGTTGGGTTCAGTATGTCCGGTGAGTTCACGCAGCTGAGAGATCTCGAGAGCGATCTCTACCAGCGGCTTCAGCATCTCCTGCAGACACACCACTCGCGCATAATATGAAATAGTTCTAACTGTAAACCGAAATAAAGTCAACTATGGTACGTTAAAAACAAATTATTAACTGTGACACTAACACCAACGTGACACTTTCATATTGGCATCATTTTGATCACTGTTGTCCTTTTGTGATCATATGTGCTACACTGCCATGTAACTCAAGATCTCTACTTATTTTTCTTTAAATTGTATGTGTATGAATGCTTGCTAAACTTTTGGTGCATAAAAGATACATATAATTTTATGTATAAAGGATACAAATTATACACCAAATTAGAACTCCTGAGAAACAAAGTAGATGAAAAAGCTGGGATACAGATCATCACAAGCCATGGAGCCGCGTGCTCAGACCTGAGCGTCCTTCATGATGAGTTTCTTGTCGGCCTCGTAGCTGTCGATGTAGAGCCTGATGGTCGCCCCCGAGCTCCCCGTCCCACTCAGGCGGTACACGATGCGCGACCCGTCCGCAAATATCAGCCGTATGCCCTGAAACATCAACCTTTGTTTTTAGTCGTCTTTATGGATTCGACCGGGGAGTCAAGTCAATTCTTTGTTCCCCGACTTTCAGGAGACAATTTATTTAAATTTGTAAAAAATTTTGTTCTTACCTGTTTCGTGGCGACGCTTTTGTCGATGGGATCTGTGTACTCGAAGTTGTCGGCGAGCGCGATGGTGTAGGACTTCGCTCCGTTCTTGTACTCCTTGCCGACAGTCTCGGGGTCCGCGACAAGCGCCTCCAGGTTGGCGAGCATCTCGTTGGCAGGGTCCGTCTCACAGTTCTCATAGTCGTACCTACCGCCAGGCAAACGCGTGACTAGTGTTTGTGTTATTTAAGTTAATCATTAAAGTAGTGTTAGCTTTTGGATATATTATTGTGGAGGGCAAAGTTGGGAAGGGGTGGTGGAAAAAAACATGGAGGGAGACAGTGGAGAATGATATGAGGAATGTGGCATGAGTAGAGAGATGGAAAAGAATCGGGCGTTGTGGGGAGTCTCGTCGTGGGAAGCGTCCAACCTGTGCTAGCACGGAAAAGTGGATGCAAAACATACATGATAATGATGATGATGATGATGATGAGGATGATTGTATATATTAATGTCAAATTCAGTTAATATACAACATGTATAGACAGAAATGTTGTAAATATTAAAATAAAATATAACTCACGATTACTTGTTCTGTTCGTAGTGGATGTTTGCAACCACACTTTAGTATTTATACAGTGTGCTTTAAAGATTAGGGACGATGCACCATCCGAATAGCTCCCGGCTCCTTGATCGCCTCCACGGAACACCACTGATCAGAGAGTCGTGGAATAGTAATTTATTTAAGTGCAGAATGACAGAATAGTTTGAAATAATAAAACCTTGTGAAGAAGTTGCGTCCGTATTTGTTCCAGTGGTCCTTGAGAATGTCCTCCACGGTCATCTTGCGATTGGAGAGGATTGAGAGCCAGGCCAGCACGGCCCACAGCCCATCCTTCTCTCTGCACAGGGGCAGGCACACAGACAGTCACACATATAGCCAGGCTAACACTGCCAACAGTCCATCCTTCTCTCTGCACGGGGACAAGCACACAAACATTCAGATATACAGCCAGGCAAACACAGATCAGTCTCTCCTTCTCGCCACGCAGGATCACGCAAACAGACATTCAACCATACAGGGAGAAAGGGGCTATCGATCACCTACAGAGTGGGTAAAATATACGTAGCATCTGGTAATTTTGGAACGGGATACAATCATTATTGACCACGCCGCCAAATCAAAATCCTTATTGTTCTCAAATTATCCTTTTGTCTCAAGAATTTTAAATATTATCGATCAATGAACTTGATCACATTTATCGGCATATATTAGCCTTGCAAACTTCCCAAGGCCAAAAAAGACACGGCAGATATCCCTTCTTTAGCAGGATCATAGGACGGGGGGGCTACCGGATGTGGTCGGATCCGGTGCCGAAGCTCTCCTCGCCACAGAGGGACAGGCGTCCGGCGTCCATCAGGTTCCCAAAGAACTTCCACCCGGTCGGCACCTCAAACATCTCCATGCCCTTCGCCTTCGCCACCCTGCCGGGCCGGGCAGACGAGACAAGGCACTTGTAAACATTTGCATCTATCAGCAGCAAATCGTAAAACAAGGCACTTGTAAGACTTAAAATATAACTTTTATTAGGCTGATATTTATTAGCGAATTTATCAATGTCAAACTAATGTCACTGGCATTAATATCTTTCTTTAAAAGGAATACTGCAGGAAATCTAGTCACGAGCTCCACTAGAGCATGCACCTACACAGCAAATACGCATTGCTCAACAATTGATCTGTGACATCATGATTGAATAATTGCGCCATAGAATGAGTTTATAGATTATAATAGTCTATAAATAGCCTAGTAGATTAACTTACCCAATGGGCAACATCACACACGGCAGCTAACATGCCAAATGCTGAATTTGGCATGTTAGCTGCCAAATATGGCAGCTAACATGCTGCCATATTTGGCAGCATATTATTGAATCTTGGACTCAATATTAGCGACAGTGCGCACCTGTCGACTGCGCCGCTGGTTGGCATGCTGCGTGCGAAGCCCTTGACCTTGTTCTTGCGGAAGTACGGAATGTCGTCGATGTTCGCCGCGATGATCGCGAGCGAGTCGCATGGCGACACAAAGAATCCGTTCTTGCCAATGATCATGTTTCGATCCTAACAGCAAAGAGAGAATCTCAAACGTGCAGCACCCTCAGCAAGTTTTCAAATTTCCTGTTACTATCTATCTAGCGTATGCCATTGTTGTTCAGCCATTTCTCAGTGTCTTTTGTAGCACGGTGAAGGCCTTCAAGGCCTCCAGTAAACTTCCTGTTAACTACCAACCTATTAGGAAATATGTTATGTTAGAACATGCGACATGTAAGCGCGACTAGGCAATGTCATATGTGACGTCATCGAGGCAGTAGATCGATTGGAACCGATCAAAACACAGGCCATTAAAAACAAGTTGCCCCAAAAAAAGATGAAAACAAGCAGCGCTAAAATAACGCCGATAAAAAACATGCGGGTATCAGACGTAAGGCATAGAACGTTTCAAACGAACGACTGCAGATGCTACATGAGAAGGGTACATGTAGTTTAGTGATCATGTGTATTAACAAAGCATATTGTAGTCTGATTCTGTGTAAAAGAGAGCGCCACAGAATGGCTCTCCCTTCCTTAGTCGCCTTTAACGACTCGTACCCTGGGCAGCAAGCCAATTCATTGTTCCCCGGTCGGCAGGGGGTACGCTACAAGAGAGAAGCTCACCCCGTCCCCGTCGAAGGCCACGCCGAAGTGGTGGTGACCTTTCTTCATCTCGTCCACGAGCGACGCGGCATAGGTCAGATTTGGGTCGGGGTGACCTCCGCCAAAGTCTGGGAGGGGAATGCAGTTGATGGCGTTCTTAGGGTCCATGCCGAGCTCCTGGCACAGGACCTGTTTGACGTACGGACCCATGACTGGAACAGAAATATGCCATACTGGCTGACAGCAGCGATGCACCTAGTGGCTGCACAACTCGGTTATAAAACTCGATAAACAAACAGTGGATAACGTGCTTAGAATTTAGAATCATATCAATCTTCTTTTGCTCTTGTGAAAGAAAGTGGTAACACTCATTAAAACTTTATATGCTCGTAGGCAAAATGCAGCTACATTCTTCAGATAGGCATATCTATTATAACGTCAGTAAAGATTTAAAAGCTGTGACATCATTGACAATTGCCACTTAAATTAGCGCCGAATCGATCAACATGGAGGTCGCGCACCTCCATGCAGCGCGTTGACGAGTATGTGCAGCTTGGGCTTGCCGCCCGACCCTGTCAGCAGCTTCTTGATCTCCTTGAAGTCAAAGATCTCCTTCATGTACTGAGAGTAGTCGTTCACCGCGTTCACCACCTGCGTCCACACCGTCACATTACTCTAACACTCCCACTGTCCAAACGCTTGATAGACGTATAGATATCTGATATAGCCCAATTCAATCGGCAGTGATTTGCTCAAGGAATCCACAGCGGCACTAGCTTGTTGTTTCATAGTTGTGGGCTAAACAACAAATAACTTTGCAAAGGAACACTAACAAAAAAACTGATTATTTTCTTAACCCCTTGTCGGATATTTTAATAAAAATGAATTCAGCTACTTTACAATTTGCGACTTTAGATTTGCGACTTGTCAACTACGTGACTTCGTGACTTTGCAGCTTTGAGACTTTGTTACTTTGTGACTTTTTATGACCTTCAGGCTATCGCTTAAAACTACTACCGCCCAGTCTCATCAATAATTCCTGGGTTAGAATGGGCCTATCTAAAATAAGATAAATTGCAGACGTTGGTCCACGAGAGACCTCGAGTGTGAAGGCTCCCAGTCCCTCGATCTTGTACAAGCGCGTCCCGAGGGTGGAGATGTCGACGGGCATGTCCGCGCAGATGTTGTATGACGTCAGTTTCGTCGTGTGCTCGTAGATTTTATCCGTGAAACTCGCCGGGGCCGGGCCTGCGAACAGAGCGCCACACG
Organism: Chamaedrilus cognettii; assembly: GCA_034695025.1. Lineage (NCBI taxonomy): Eukaryota > Metazoa > Annelida > Clitellata > Enchytraeida > Enchytraeidae > Chamaedrilus > Chamaedrilus cognettii. The sequence goes on along the minus strand of JAQIWG010001726.1, from coordinate 11,753 downwards.
GTTGGTTTCACCTAGGACTAGGCCATATTGGCGTAGCAGATAAGTATAATAATTTAGGGTATTGCCACATGTAGGTTGATGGTGCAAGTTTTAATAGTATCAAACTTGCACCATCAACCGCTGAAATTTGATGCAAAGTTAATGAGTTCTCAGAGTGCACATTATGCACCTAGACATGCCTTGAGGTGTGTGCACGATAAATGTATCAAAAGTGTACAACAGAAGTACTGCCCTATCTTAACCGCACTTTTTGTAGCCAGTTCTGTTATTTAGGCTGAAATAAAATTTAAGTGTGTCACCAGTCAACACGAGTCTAGGATTGCATGGTTCAAAGACAGAATAATTCATTCAAGAGCATCAGAGACTGACTTTAAGTGACGCGCATACCTCCGTTGGCGGTATTAAACTTGATGCCGAAGTCTGCGTTGGGCCCGCCCGGGTTGTGAGAGGCTGTGAGGATGATGCCTCCCGACGTCTTGTACTTGCGGATGACGTGCGACACGGCTGGTGTCGACATGATCGCGTTCTGCGCCGCTATCACCTTCAACACCTGGCATTACGGCTGCGGTCAATACGACGTGCTTCTCACGCAGGCTACGCTACAATTGCTTTGAAAATATGCATGAAACAAATCATTAATATGCGCTGCATTTAACGACCTATTCAAGGAAATTTGTAAAATGTGTAGTACATGACGTCGTCATACAATTTGAGTTATCATAATGAGCCTATATGCCTACTGCGATAATTAGCTTCTGAAGTAGCCTTTCGTCCCATCCAGAGGTGGGAAACTAATCTCAAAAGTTTGATAGTGCACCCACCACATGAACCATTTCGTTGAAAACTTGTTTGAAGAACGTAGATTAACAAACCGACAAATCAACTGGCCTATGCTTTCATCGCCCTTGCTGTATTTATATCACATGTTTATTTATCAACTTGTAGCCTACAGTTTACCATGCAGTGCACGAATGACTCGGAGGGACGAAAGAAACCCCCCCCCTGATTAATACTGAGTATCTCCGGCCCTGGTCTGTGTAGGGCATCTACATGTATGTCTGTAGGGCATCTGTGATGGAATGCACCAGTTCAAGGTTGGTTTAATTGAAACAATTAGTAAGAAAGCCCTTAAATAGACTTTATCAAGCCATAATTGGCACTGTCAGCAAAAACATAAAAAGAAAAAGCACTGTTAAGCTTTGAAATTTTCTGCTACCACCCCCAACTATCGCCCCTCCCCTGGAAGCAATTTTCATCCCCCCTCCCCCCCCCCACACTGCTGCAAGGCTAATTCAAATACTGCGCCAGGACCCAGCACCCACTCCGTTGGCGGCGCACATGCGGACAATCTTCTGCTGCGCCTCCCTGCAGTAGAACCTCCCGTCCCCCCCCACCACGAGCGTCGACCCCTTCATACTGTTGTTGGGCATGGCGAGCAGGGTCGCCTGCGCAAAGTTCTCCGTGTAGTGCGCCCCCATGAAGACCTTGGTCGCCTTTCGCAGGCCGCTGGTCCCGGGCAGCTGGCCCTCGATGGGAGCCGTGGTGACCTTCGTCACCGTCACGGGCTGGGAGATGGTGGTCACCTTCGGGCGCTTCGACGCTCCAGAGCCCATTCTTCGACTGAAAACTTTCTATTTTAAATCTGAATCATCGGGTGCTATCGATTGGTTTGAGCCTGCACAAGCTGGGCCTATTGCTAGAGTGCCTCATCCAAGAATCTACCGATATACAAGGTCTATGCAGCCGAGATTAAGTTCTGCATGCCGTAGTAGTTTCTATCCGATCGATCGTAGGATAACAGCTTATGGCTACTAAAGATAGGCTACATTTCCTTCTCTTCTTACTCGTCGGATCTCATGCGGGCAGACTTATACCAATACAACTGCGAACTAAAATCGCAATAGGCCTTGTCACAATAGGTCTAATAATACATCTACAATAATGAAGCAAAATAATTTCTGGTCAAATAATAATAAATAGACCTAACCGCCAATGGCTTTACAATGGACCTGGTAATAATTGACCAGTAAACTAACGCGAAATGCGCCTTTAACCGAGGCCTGGGCTACCTGACGTCACGTTACACAACCACGAGAAAGAAATGGTCGCCTGCAAACCGTTATCATCCAAACATTGACATCGTCGTTTGCGTTAGCAGGTTGTCAAAACAGCGATGTCGGAAGTAGACACAGGCCCAGAATTGCGCCCTAGGGCCTAAAGCAGAAGCACAGCGGCGTGTAGGCCCACGCTGCTCAATGGGAGGTGAGGAACAAGGAATATATATGCTATTACATGTATTTTCCGTCACCCAAATGGCTAAGAATGACAAAATATTTAATGTGGGCATATACATGTAGGACCTAATCTTCAAACGTTTATTTGCATCCATTTGAATATTTTCACGCAATGCTTTGAAAGGCCCCTTAGTACTTGCCAGGTTACCCTCCCTCGTCGGACAATATTTGGGGGGGGGGGGGGCGAGAAAGCAACTGAAAACTTTATGAATTCGGACGAAAATTAATATTTCCATCGCTGTTTGCAGACGGGTACGGAGCGCAAACAGATGAAAAGCGAAACGCGTAGATCGATGCATGGCGCGGATATGCAGCAGACCTCCTGCTATATCCTACCGCTGTGAAGGGGAATTAATGTCAAATATCCGGGCTGGATGCTGAGTGCACGCAAGGTTCCTCTCACAAAACGTCGCGTAGCGCAGGCCCGCGCAACGAGCACTAACTTCAAATACAACCTCCTGGTCTATGCCAAGGACTGATGTCGGTAACGTGGAGCTGCTACAGTATTGTCGTAGGCATCTGGCAGACCCGTCTACTCAGGCATTGCTGTTTAGGCCTGCATGACAATGCATGCGCCAACTCTTTGCGCATCATATCCTGTCTATCGCCTCATATCCTGCCTCATATCGCCGATTGAACGTCGTTTGAAATGTCTTTCTGGAATCTTGTAGCTTACAATGTAAGATATTAAAATTATTTAGGCAGCTTAATGCTGCTGAGGTTTGCTTTACGCTTTATTCGGTCTAATACACGCGCGCTTCTCGCATTTCTAGGTTTAGGCGCGTTATAGAGAAATGTAATTTCGACGAAGTTTCATTTAGAGCAAGTTTCTCTCATCGTGTTTGTCTTCTCGAACTGCTGTTTTTCCATCGTACACTGCGCCGCGATCGGTTCCTAACGAGCAACCAGTAACGAGTAGCGAGTAGCCGTGCACGCTGTGCATTGGACTTAGCGCCTAATCCGAGTTCAGCCACGACAGGGCAGCTTTGCATTCGATTTTCGTCAAGTCTTCTGTCCATCACTCGCTATAGGCCTGCAGTTTCTACGCGAACGGAAAGGCTCTGACAGCTTAACGTTCTATCCTAGTTGCTATACTAGTTGCCATACTAGTTGCTATACTAGTTGCTATACTAGTTGCCATACTAGTTGTGCTTCAGGGGGCGCGTATGAAGAATTCTACAAGAAGAACAATACTGCGCAAACTCTGTGACACAATTATTGTCACCTTAGCTATAGCAGATTGCAACACTATAACAGGCGGTGTGAGAAAGTGAAGGTCTGTTCGTGCCTGTATAGGTCGTCTTCACTCCACGTGCGAGCTATAGAGCGTCGCTTCCTCGAATCGAAAAAATAATTTCGCTAGTCGATATAGAATGCAGGCATACGAAACGTCGAAGTTATGGCTGACATACGAACAGTGGTTAAAGGGGAAAGTGTGGGGTGGGGGTTCCATAGTTTCCAAAATTTGCATGTCAATAGGGGGCCTATAACATATTATTAAATAGGAACGCCGCCAGAAATTTACTTTACTACTAAAATTATTGAGTACTGACTACTAAAATTATTGTTCTTCAAGAGAGTACGGAGAGACTTATACTTTCTTAGGATTTGCAAACGTTTTGGTTCGTTTCGATTCGTTTCGTTTCGTTATTGAATAATTGTCAACCCTCGCACACTGCCAAGACAAAAGTGTGCGCGCACGCTGGAGCCGAATTAAAGTGAATTCTAGCATCTACGCCGATTAGCATCGAGCAGTTCGGTCAGACTTTGGATTCGAGCGAAGTGAACACTGCGAAGGGGTACATCGAATGGAGAAATGAGATGGGACAGGAGACATTCGTCTAATGATCACGGATGGACGTCATTGCGTGCTCCGGACTGCCCGTGCAGCGACAGGGCATTACAGATCATCGAACTAATATATGTAGTTGAGCACCACAGGGTCTCAGTGTAGCATTACAGATTATCGAACTAACTAATACATGCGATTGAGCACCACAAGGTCTCAGTATGGCATCACAATAAGCAATATATAAAAATAGACCCATAGTCAAGTACACCGGTTATAACAAGCAAAATCAATTGGAAGCGTGTCATCTCTGCTTCAGTACTCAGTATAACCTAGTAGCGGACAACGCCCATATTGTTAATAATTGAGATCGGCTAAAACGGGATGAACGAAACTTAGCTTAAAACGCCATTCTGTTAAACTCATGGAAGGTTGACCACATACACGTGCATGCACATGTCGTCTAACTTTAAGCTTTCAAGGGCATATTTTAGGCTATCCCAATACGCAGTATAATGACTAGCGGAAGTTACGGGCTATACGCTACCGGTCTGCTCGCATTCCCGCTTAATTTAAGTCACAGCGCGCAGAATGTATTAGAGGGCGAAGCTTAGCCTAATCCTCTTCACAAGCGACGTTGCCAATATCCCATGGGGCCTTGTCCTTCAGTTCAAACTATATTGGCGATAGCCCGCTGCGCGCACCGGCCGAACTCGCCAGATAGCGACGAGCCACTGCAGCGGGACTCAATGCTGAGAGCAGCCGATAGTTCGTATCGCTGCTATATATGGAAGCAATCTCGTTCGATGGGAAATCAAGACGCTGTTGACTGGCGCTCATGGCAGGACACGGCGGCCTATAGCTAGACTTTGACAGTTTGACGACAAACTAAGCCGCGCGTGTGTACGAGGCAATGACGTCAGCTAAGATGGCGGTCCTTCAGCGGGTGTACCAAATGCTCGCTGCAGTTAGCCAAATCTGAAAACTACTTATTGCTCGACTAAACACGACGTAGTCTAAGGTTATAATCTCGATTATTTTAACACACTATTTTAACGCAAGCTACATCCTTCAGCCTCAGAAAAAGCATCATTCGAACGCCTCGTTGAATGCCGTCTGGTGTCGCTTGAACTTAGGAGACTTGAAGCGGACCTGGTTTTGTGCTTCAAAATAGTCAAATCTCTGATTGATCTAAATTTGAATGACTTTTTCACACTCGATGTAAACAACAGACCTCGAGGACGCAATTTTAAACTTACAGCACCAAGGTGCCATACTGCCTGTCGTCAGAATTTCTTTTCAATCAGAATTGTTGCTGTCTGGAACGCCCTCCCTCATTCCTTAGTTAACAGTTCCACGCTCCCTAAATTTAAGAGAGGCTTAAAACTGACAAATCTGTCCAAATTTTTGTGTAGACAAGTGGACACTTTTGCCCTTTAATGAATAACTTGATTAATTTTGCCTTATACTCGCGTTTTTATCATAGCTCTAAGATGTTTTTTTATCGAATTGCGTGTGTTTTTACCGCAGCAATGTAGCTGAATTTTTTTTCTGTTACATACACTGTATTTTATATAAATGCATGCATAACTTGATCTGTATGACTGTATGCCACCAACAATTTCTATTGTAGGAGCTTTGTAAGCGCTTTACTAGCCTTAAGTGATCCTGTTAGTAAGCTTTTATGTGTTTTTATGTACGCTGCGTTTCACCGTGTATGCTTACTAATAAACTTAAATTTTTATTTTTTTTTAAAGTGGTAATGTACATTCGCGCCCTTGTCTCTCGCCGCTGATGCTGTGGACCAATGTGGGCGGACTCTCTCTCTACGCGCACATGTAACAGTAGTAGCTGCGACAAACCCACTGCAACAGCTGTGGGGTGCAGGCCCCATTAGGACACGCGGGAACGAATGCAGCCTCGCAGATGCAACTACACTAACGCACGCTTTCGAAGGCGTTCGACGATAGAGCGGCATATATCGGACGCGGGTAACTGACTGATCCTAGAAGCATAGCCTACGTCTCGCTGTTGGGGATACGAGCGTTGGGGCGACTGGATCACTCCGATGTTTTCTAAGGTTGGTTGACAAAATTATTGCGAATTGCCTTCATTATCTGTTCATAATCCTTTTCACGGACTGGGGCTGTGACGAATGTGGACTTTACTCTCAAATTTTGATGTTGAAGCATATAGGGTTCTACTGTGCGGTCTATTTATTTACGGTCTATTCTCTAATACAATTTTTTGCGAACGAATGCTATCTTCATATTTTATTCCATCAACCACAATGGGCCGAGCCCAGGAAATATTTGAACGCGCAGTTAAACACAAAATCTACCATAGGAATTTCAAGTAAGCAACTTGGAAAAGATGATTGTGTGTGTAGTAGGAATCAAGAAATGTGCAGTAGGAAGTGTATAGGTAAAAAATGCAAGTTAAAACATTAAAAGTCTTCATCAGCATCCCCTCCCCCCTCCTCCCCGCTTGTGAGTTCTGCGCGGATGGGATAAAGTTTCCGTCAGTACCCCCGCTCATGATAAGCAGTAGAATTTTTTAAACGGAACAAGTGTGCAGTTGTAACGTTTCCTTAGACCACGCCCTAGCCCAGCCGACTAGCCCACAGCAGGAGTGAGTACAACATACATCTAGATAGCGAGCATTACAGATTGACGTCTAACCGCCGATAGAGGCAAACGGACGATTGAGGACACGTACGCTGAGCGATCGAGGCAGCGATCTGGCGCCACCCGGCGCGGGGAACACGAGGAAGATCTAACGCCTGGGATTTATCCAGGATTTAAAAAATGGGGGGTGTTGGAAATTGCAGGGGGGGGGGGGGGTGTGGTTAAGCGTCTCCTTTAATCAGAATCCTCTCAAATTCCTCATTTTCCCTAAGTGCAGAATTCACGATCGGGATCGAGGGGAGGTGCTGACGAGAGCTTTTCTTCAGAAAGTGCTTCAAAATGTGTTTCTCACAACTTATTAATCCCCCTGTTCCATACGACATCATTTATCATTCCTCGCTCAGCACCTCCCGCCCCCTACACTCTCCAACAAGGGGGAGGGGTGATATTCCAGATCCCCTGCACCCCCCAGTAGGGGGGTGTTCCAAAGCAAATTTTTAGAGGAGTGTACCTCAAAAACTGGGGGGTGTTAGGGGAGTGCTGTGGGAGGGGGGTATTGAATAAGCCCCTGTCTAGCGCCCCCTGGCGAGGGGAACACGCCGCAGCGACGAGCGAGGGTCCTGCAGCGCGTCCTGCAGTAAGACGCGCAGCTGACTGATCGCCCGTCACAGCCCTTCAGCCAGCGGCAGCCAATAACTCAGCTCTGCGCGCCCTCTCGCCTTCAGTGCACTTGGCTGTGAGAGTGAGGCAATAGCACTTGGACGTTTATGTCGCTTCCAGTCTTCCTCCGCGCTCTCTGTAGGCCTACTTCTGCTGGAGGCTTTAAGTAGAGTATTGTTACATACATTTATTGTATTAGTCAGTATTGACTGCGATGTAGTCGACGAAGGATAGGGTACTTGCACGCGTAGTCTCGTAACCTGCAATGTATACGTTATTGCACAATCTGGGCCTACAATAGGGCTAAAACTGACCGATTCACCAGCCTTTCTGGATGAAGTATATTATCACGTATAGGCCTACTATGTGTACCAAGCTTATACGGTACTATAATAGACACCCGAGTTATGATGTTAGCATGCTAACGCGCCACGTGCGCGAGCTTCTGTGCACGGGACAACCTGCAGCTTTCAGTCCAAGTTGCCGACGAATGGCTCTCACAGTAATCAGTTTGGAAAGTGATCAGTTCGCGCATGTGACCTTAAATGCGGGCTGCATATCAAACCTGCGCAAAACAAAACTCACGCGCAAAATCAATGCCAAATGAACGTCATTTTGAATACGGTGAGATTTAGTTCATATCCGCCCGAGTAATGGCTTCATTCATCGATGATCCGTTTTGTTGTCGCCAACCGGCCCGGACGACTTCATTATATCCCGCGCAGTAAAGCGTCCCGTCTCGTTGGACAGTCGCACGTGCGATTAGCTTCAATCACTTCAGTCCGTCCGTTCGTTTAAGAGCTTCCGGACTATAAATTCGCTTTTGTATTAGCCTATACCTAGCTTATTAACCCCCAAGAAGGCGTCGTAATAACGTTTAGACTGCTGACGTAATGCCGAGGCGCGACTTCTGGGAGAAATAAAAAAAATTGTATTTGTTTAAATGACTGCTAGTCATTCTGAAACATTCCCACGAAGTTAACAATTTCGGATTGTGTGATCTGACTGACTTACGAACTGACTTACTTAGAAAGCGACATTGCTTTTGCGTTTAGGTAGTCGAATGAGCTATAGCCTACTTACTGTTGACTAAACTATGACGACGTGTCATGAAAGAAGTTGAAGCCATTTCAAAACAGTTTGTTCAGAGGCATGCATTGTACATTGCAGAAATAATCATGTAACTCCTATGGCCTATTTTCGAAGTCGGCTCTCCGCTGCCTCTTTGCTTCTTCTGGTTTCAATGATTAGCGTCGCCCTGAAATCGAAATTTCGAAATGTTGACAGAAATTGGATGATTTTTGACAAAAATTAAGCTAATTTCAATTTGTAAACGCAATACACCTGTAGGCAGCAATGATGTCAGAGCCGATTTGTGAGACAAAAACAATGACAACTGCAGCGAGCTACTTGAAGATTATTCCAATGTATTCTGAATGCTGAGAGTGCCTTCAGTGTGGTGGCACAGCCTTACTCTCCCCAAGACCCTCCTCTGCCCATGATCGATTCGCGGTGTAGGCCTAGGCTAATATCGATCGAACCGAATGGCATCCCTCACTGTGGAGGGCAGGCGGCGGCACCGTGGCAGTATGCCAGTATACATGTACATGTACAACGTAGGACTGAAGACTGGAGACTGCGCGGATGTGGAGGGGAACCACGTTCAATGTTTGGCTACACGTCCCCAATGATTTTCAGTACGTCGCCAATAATGAAGGCGTGGTAGATCTATAGCTGGGTTGTGCTGTTGTCTCTATATAGCAGCTGGTGCTATACATCTGACTGCGTGTGTGTTGTTGTTGCTGTACTAAACAATGCACGTATGATATGGGTGCACATCCGGTATGTATTGTGATCTTTGGCAATTAATCGTTTTGTATGTAGTTATGATGCAATACGATGTACAAATAATACTCGAGCTTATACTGCAGCTTCGACTGATTCTTCTTCGACTGATATTTAGCAGCATCGGCTGTTCCTGAAGTGTGTCCTTGATAAAGTGGCAACGTCAGCATCAGCATCAGCAACAAAAGCACCGCTTTTTTTTACTTGCAGCAATGTTCACAGCGAAGCAGATGGCAACTGCAAATCTACAGAACAGTTTTCCATTAGGAAAAGACACATGCGTGTCAGCGAAAGCAGTCTGAGCTGAATCAGCAGCAGCAGCAGCAGCAGCAGCAGCAGCAGCAACAGCAGCAGCAGCAGCAGTATCAGCTGTAGGCCGTAGCAGAAGCATCAGCCTCGGGAAAGTCAAAGCAGCAGCAGCAGACGCAGCAGCAGCAGATTCTTTCCAATGTCATCATCATTCAGAGCCAAGGTCGCTGTTTTTTTTCATTTAATATCGCTGGAGAATAATAATTGGCTGGAGCGTCGTAAGTGCATCAGGAGAGGGAGGGTGGGTATGAGTGACAGGGCTCCATCACCACCGGCACTGGTCGAGCATGTGTACAGCAAGAGCAGCAGCTGGTGATGTAAGATATACACGCACGGGGTCAGTTAGAGTGAATCGCAGCGTAAATCACGCAAGTCACGTACTGCATACACAAAAATATGAGAAATGCAAATTTAATTTAAATACAAAGGCTCATGAAACGATGATCAGAATGTGACGGTCAATTATGGGCGTGCCACTTTTTCAATACTTTTTCAATTCGCTTTAAGAATTTTGCAGACCTATTTATGGACAGCGGTGTCATGACCTTCGTCATCTTCAAGGCGCTGCAGTGTGTATACACATAGGCCTACCCTACTCGGTTTCTGTTAGACGCGACGTTGATTCATGATTCCTGGTAATTTATTTCATAAAGGGCTGAACTTTGTTGATGCACGCTCCATCTGCTTCATATGCATATGGATAGCCATTTAAAACAGATTCTCAGCCTATATTCGCTCTTTTAGTGGCGCGGCTTGATATTGTGTTCACGGTCTACTGCTCTTACGTTGGCAGTTATTTCTCGGGGTCGCCGGGAGCTCGTTTCATGCTTTGTTTTAATCAATGCGAACACTCCCGATAATTAGGAAACCTCGAGCTAACGGGGGATCCCATCAGGGTCGTTGTTGTTGAAAGCGACTCGCCGAGCGGCGAAATGACTTTGGTTCGCTGCGAAGCGCTCGCCGACTGTCCGTCCGTAAGTGCACGAGATCGGGCGGCTTGTAAGCGGGATAGTCTTTAGTTGGTGTTAGGTGACGACTAGCATTCTGGATTAGGCTCTTCGCACAGTCTAGGCTGTAGTTTGAGAGTCAGGAGTAGGACTACTTTTGTCTAACAGTTGGCTATTACTGTTTTGGAATGTAGCTTAATTAAAGTATATATAGGGTTTGAAATGTCATTCGTTGCAGGGATGAGTTTATAATCAATACGATGTAGCCCAATTGAAGTTTTGAACACAAGATTGATTGATCGTCGTTAGTTTGCGTTAAAGGAAAATAAACAGCAGAGCGTGACATTGTACTGCGCAAAAGAACGTCGCAAAACAAAAGATTATGGGGCGTTTGCGGGGGGAGGGAGTAACTCGACGTTCCATATCTTCCTCGTGTAGGTAAATTTTGTATTGATCTGTTGGATTGAAAACAATGATTTTTGTGGGAAAAGGCATGAGCTCTTCCGTCGTATAAAATGTAGCTGGTCTGGGTTATTTACATGGGACGTGGGAATCTCACGTCCAATGTAATTCTGGGTTTAGGTGTGCGCTGTTTCGCTTCCCGAACACATTCGCGCACGCTGCAGCTACAATGTATGTAGGCATACAGCCCTACACTGGCTGTTCTACAAACGTGTTGCAGTGCGTGCGAGCTATACGAGCGAACGCACGAGATTACAACATTAGGGTTGTCGTGGATAACATCGAGCGAGGCAGTGACGCTGTTCGTGTGAAGAACGCTGGATCTTTGAATCGATCGCGCGTCGCGGATGTTTTTGAGAAAAAAACTTTCGCTACTCAGTTCTGCCGAATTCATACTATGTCTAATCGGTAGATTATACCGGAGTATAATATATAGATGATCCGTATTATAATTACTGCGGAGTATACTGTTGAACAATAGACAGCTTATAGAATAGCTTGGTATCCATAAGCGCACGTTTAACTGTGTTGACCGTAAGTAGAGGTCACTATCAGGGGCGCAGCCGCTTAACGGACGGGGAGGACGCGTCTCCCCCGCGGACCAGGGCGTCCCCCCCCTATGAATAATCATGGTCCCCTTGGAAAATGTATTGATGGGGGGGGGGAGGCGTGTCCTCCCCATGATTGATGTTGGTCCCCCGAAGAAAAAAAGTTAGTAAAAAATAAATGGAAGGTGGTCCCTCCCATGAACATGGTTGGCCCCCCACGAAAAATGAGAAAAGAACCCTGTTGGTGGGAAAAAATTCTGTCAGCTCCTCCC